>OY744616.1:5267100-5269600 GCA_963556255.1 Allolobophora icterica | reverse complement strand
TTTTGATTTTGATTTTTGATGTTATCGATTTCTCAGGTGATGATGACTGTATAATAGTACGATCTGATCTTACTGACAGATCTGATGCTGATGGAAAATAGTTCTATTCAAAAAAAGACACAAACAACTACAATCTACATGGCTTAACTTGTTAAATCAACTTTATGATCTACAACTGTTCCCTCTATGAATGCTTCAGGGAAATACCTGTCTCTTCTAACAAGATTTTATCCCTAAAAATCTGGGCTGATAAGTTCAGTTGTTACCTG
Source organism: Allolobophora icterica (assembly GCA_963556255.1). NCBI lineage: Eukaryota > Metazoa > Annelida > Clitellata > Crassiclitellata > Lumbricidae > Allolobophora > Allolobophora icterica. Next base: position 5,269,331 of record OY744616.1, on the reverse strand, counting down.
CAACACTGCTGAATAAAATTAACTGTAAATGAATCACACGTCCTATACAGAGTTCTTAAGATGCACTATATGATCTGTTTGGTTTACAAATCAACAGTATGCCTGGCAAAAGTGCTAACTTTCACTTTCTATAAAAAAACTAGATGTATTATACGTGGATGCCTACTACTATCATTGTATAAATTCATTGTACTATAGTCCCAAATAAAATTTCAAATCAAATTATTTAAACACAGACTTCAAGCCTCTAAAGAAAGGTTTTGAGCCCTTTAGGTCTTTGTAGAAATGTCAAACCTTAACTCTCCAAAGAAAGAAAAAAAAATCGTTTGAATTATCATATGAAAGAAAGGTAAACATTATCAAATATGCATGGCAAAATGTTTCTTGTACATTTCTAAATGACATCAATCACCTAACCTGCTCTGTAACCCAGGACGTGGTCCCTGTCATCTTCATTTGGCTCTCTTTTTCTCTAGCTCTTTTAAGTGCAGTTTCAACCATTAATTTTCCTCGAGAAAACATTCTCTACAAAATTTTAATTCAGAAAATGTGAGGCTGATTCCTTGCTTCATAATATGAAGGAAACCATTGCAACTTAATTACTTCAGTTGCATTGCTGTTGTCAGGCACGCATAATCCATGATCAGAATGTTGGGGGTTCACTACTTTTCCTCTAAACATTCAGTTTAATTCACAAGGTGTAATCGGACAATTTGGCAGAACCCAGTAAAAAATAATTTGGGATCTTAGCTGATTTTGGCTCTTAAATTGCAGTTTAATATATATATATATATATATATATATATACACAAAGTATAATCAGACAAGTTTTGCGGGGCTCAAATCGTAAACCAGTGACCATGCAATCGAGTTTTGTTAAGAAACGCATACCGAAGCTTTTCTGAGCGGCGTTGAAGAGGACGACGAAGTTAACTCTCGGGATCAAGATAATCGTCCGCAAACGAAAATAATCGGCTTTTATTCCTCCTCAAAGCAATCTTTACTTAACAAAAATGATCGAAACTTTTACTTTGACTTGTTTTCACACGCTTTAATGTACTTTTTGCGCCAAAATGACTTTCTCGTCTCGCTTCCCATGAGGTGTCAATAAGCCACAATATATTATCCCGGGTACACAGAATTTATCCGCCGTCAATCATCACAATCGCAATATTCCTTATTCTAAATGCTTAAGCAACGAAGTCACAGGAACCAGTTTCTTCATATAAATATGCTTTTACTTTAACTTTTGTTATTGGCATTACCTAGCAACTTCTAGCTTACAGTATTTAATAAATGCTTTTACTTCATTTACTACTGAGCTAGTCTGAGCATGGTCAAGGCCATACCACAGTATAAATAATACGGTCGACATTGGAAGACAACTCGACATTGGAAAACGTGTACAGTTGTACATTGACATTTACTGCATTTTCCATCAAGAAAGCTACAGCATAATATTATTATAATTCCTTTTACTATTGCGTACTGTACTGTAATATAAATCGAAAAAGTTGTTGATTACTAAACTATCTGACAGATCTAGGAATTGTTTGATACTTCAGACGAGGGATGAGAATTCCGTGAATCCAATATAGGCCTACGCTTCGGAGTAGGTATCTTGAAGGGGCGCTAGGGCCTATATTACATTTTGATTAATTATTACGTGGGTAGCCTTGCAGTTGGAAAGGTGTATGGTTGTACAAGCTTTGTGGCAATATCTGACTGAGAAGCGTATTTTTTTTGTGGGGAAACATTCACAAGGCTGTAAAGCAATGAGTTTGCTCTAATTTAGTAGGGCCTACAGCGTAAAAGTAAATTGTTTTAAACTCGAAGTAAACTTAGGACACAAACTTGTTTGAGCTTGTCTAATATTCTTAGAATTCTCCAGTTGTATTGCTTTAGCTCATGTTGCTTACAGCTTCCCTTGAAAGCATGTAACGAGTTATGGCTCGTCAATAAATGAAGTCACACTATTTTGGCACAAAATTGACCCCGATTCCCTTCTCGTCACATTTCGCATGAACTTCTATATACATTAAGCATAGAAGTTCATGCATAGCGTCAGACAAGTCTAACCACCTCCCGCACTTGGGACGTGACGTCATTTATGGAGAGCCCATTATGTATATAAAAATTGTGAAAGCACTACTGAATAAAAACCGTACGAATGCAATACTCAGAGAAACCTAAAACAATGCATAATTGTTTGTAATCACAAAATCATGAAA
>OY744616.1:4997900-5266900 GCA_963556255.1 Allolobophora icterica | reverse complement strand
TCGGGTCTACGACCAACTGCAATCCAAACAACTTGAATGACGGTAACTGTAGTCACAGATTTATATGACGCCTCGTGACAGATTTATATAGCGCCTCCTAACAGATTTATATAGCGCCTCCTAACAGATTTATATAGCGCCTCTTACAGAGTTCAGCATCTTATTCTCATCAGCAGAATTGCCATCGTTATCTCATCACCATATACCATCATCACCATAATCACCATCATTATCATTTACCATCATTCATTCATTTATTCATTTTGATAATTTATATAGCCCCTCTCCAAGAAACCTACTCAGAGGTGCTCCCAGTCCAGCCACGGTTAAAAAGAGCAGACTTAAGGAGACGGTACAAAACAGGTGAATAGGCGCAAAGAAGGTGGGAGCCCATTCCATGTAGAGGGGCCAGCCACTGAGAAGGCACGACGCTGTTTAACTGAGGAGCGGGACGGAGGGACCAACAGATTACCCCAGCTGCAGAATGCAGAACTTGACGGGACTTTAGGCCAGAGAGCGGACAGCAGAGATCAGATAGGTAAGACGGAGCTTCACCAGAGAGAGACCGCCAAACAAGCTCGAGAAGCAATCCTATAGGAGATGCGCTGCGAGGCAGGAAGCCAATGCAGGACATCGCGCATATAAGCTGAAACCGGTGCATATTTTGGGATATGGGCAAGGGACTGCTCTTCTTCTGCTTCTTAGGTGATGCGAAGAGGACATACTGGTATGGTCAGTAAGTAACGGGTGCCAGAAAGATGGTCCACAATAGAATGGAAAGATAATAAAATGGAAAATTATTATAATTAGACAACTTGGTCGAGCTGGGATGGAAAGGGCCTAGACCTTCAGCCTGCAAAGCCACAGACCAGAGCATCCAAGTGGGCCAAAGAAACTTGACTTACTGGTTGATTTTATTCACGGCTAGATGCTGCCTTTAGGGCCAGTTATTTCAAAAGGCCAAAAAATATTCCATATGTGGCAGGACACAGCAACAGACATTTGCTATTGGAATATGATATGCCCTGCCATTTGTATGAATGTAGGTATATATGCATGTGCGTATGCATGTATGTATGTATGCATGCATGTATACATCATGTATGTGTGTATGAATGTATGCATGTTATGTATGTGTGTATGTATTTGTGTATGTATGATATGTGCATATGTATGTGAGTGCATGCATGTGTATGCATGCATGCAAGTGCATGCATGTAAGTGCAGGCATGTGTGTATGTATGCATGTTTGTATGCATGCATGTATACATCATGTATGTGTGAATGAATGTATGCATGTTATGTATGTGTTTATGTATTTGTGTATGTATGATATGTGCATATGTATGTAAGTATGTATGCATATAACTGGTTGTTATACAAAACAACATACATAAATACAACTGTATTTGATATTGCTCTCCTTCCGAAGCTCAGAAGTGCACACATGACCATACAAAAGAACATCGATGGTACACAGTTATTCTGCGAGAGGCGCTTTATAAATTTCTAGATACAATACAGTACAATACACAACATTTGTATGCAAAGGACTTGCTCAAGGTCCCTATACAGTAACTGCCTTGGACAAGGCTCTAACCCGTATTCTCAACGTTACAGGCTTAGTGCTCTAACCGATCGCTTTGTTTATCCTGTTTAATTAACGCACAATATGTTATTGGAAACTGAATGCCACGTGGCAGAGTCATCTCCTGAATTAATTATCCTGTAGAAACCTGATCTGGCTTTTGATTCTCAGTACGGGTGTGAAACAGTGTGAAATACACCACTATGCTGTACTGTCAACAGAGAGGTCGTGGGTTCAAATCCACATCAAGGCAGAAATTTGCTATGAGAAGGAGGAAGAATTACTGCACCACCTGCACCCATAACCAACTCAGCTGCATTAAGTACACTGACCACACACTCAGTGGGAAGTTTAGCCGGTGAGGGAAAGGACTGGCCATCTGCCCTGATATGCCAGGCTATAAAAACAAGTTGGTAACAATTCATACCCTTTGCTCCCTCTCAGGCAAGCTCAAGGGACTCTCTTCTTCTTCCTCCTCCTCTTCCTCTTCCTCCTCCTCTTCTTCCTCTTCCTCCTCTTCTTCCTCTTCCTCCTCTTCCTCCTCCTCCTCCTCCTCCTCTTCCTCTTCCTCTTCCTCTTCCTCTTCCTCTTCCTCTTCCTCTTCCTCTTCCTCTTCCTCTTCCTCTTCCTCTTCCTCCTCCTCCTCCTCCTCCTCCTCCTCCTCCTCCTCCTCCTCCTCCTCCTCCTCCTCCTCCTCCTCCTCCTCCTCCTCCTCCTCCTTCTTCTTCTTCTTCTTCTTCTTCTTCTTCTTCTTCTTCTTCTTCTTCTTCTTCTTCTTCTTCTTCTTCTTGCTAAGACCATGAGTTTTCATTTATGACGATGAACCCATTTTGGGAAAAGCAAGATGCAATCTTAATATACGAAATTATTAATGCTGCAAAATTTTTTGAAGTTTCATTAAGCTAGTACACTTCACAAAACCAGCTCTAGAGTAGACAAAATTCTTCAATAGCACCTTTAAACCACCTTCAGACTACCAATACCAGTAAGTTAAGTTGCACAACAACCAAACTTGTTGAATTTGCAATAAAAACTTACACATTAATTAAAAACAGAATTAGTCTACTTTTTATCATCTAAGACGTCTTCGTGCTGTCCGGCGCTCTGTTCCTTCCTCCACTTTCTCCTCCATGGTGCATGCCGTTATTTGCTCTCGCATTGATTACTGTAATTCATTACTTATTGGTCTGCCGAAATCCCGTCTATCTCCACCTCAATCGGTGTAAAACGCAGCTGCTCGTCTGATCGCCCGCCTTCCACGCTATTCTCATATCTCGACTTTTATGTCTGAGCACTTGCATTGGCTTCCGCTCACTGCGCGTATCCAGTTTAAAATCCTGTTCCTTACCTCTCGAGCGTTCCAAGGTCAAGCTCTTCGTTATCTCTGTGATTTTATCTGTCGACCTCTTTCGGCTGCCTCTGACCGTCCTCACGGTTCTTTAGACTGACATGACCTCTTGGTCCCTCGGACCCGGACTTTTGTGGCTCATCACCATGCCTACTCATCTGTTGGTCCGTTCCTCTGGAATGATATTCCTTCCATGACTCGTTCTCAGATCCTAACTGGGGGAATTGGTGCTACTTTTCGCTGTCTTAAGACTTTCCTTTTCTCACGGGGGTTCCTCGCACTGGGAGCGCCTCTGATTAGGTTATACTGCGAGAGGCGCTTTATAAATTCGTAAATACAATACAGTACAATACCTAGCAGTTAATGAACCCACTAAATTTATGGACCACCGGCTGGGTGTTCTCAAAGTAAACAAACAAACGAGAGCAAGCAACTGAGAAACAACAACAAAAGACCCTTTTCGAAACGCAGAATGAAACAAACTATGATAAAAAAAGATGTTAAAGAAAGTAAAGCGGCTACTGTGCTATGTAGATAAGTTTTCGCCAAATTAGACCGACAGAGAAACAAAGGCTCCGAACTTGGACAAGACGATCGTGCGGATACGCCTTTTCCACTGCGGAAAATAACGGGCAGCCCTATTCAAAGTACTGTTGACGTAAACTAATACCTCGTCAAGCACCCATCAGGCTTTCCACTCAAAGATTGTATCGCCTCTGTAAGAATTCCTAACGTGACTCATCCGATCCTCCGCCTTTCAAACTTCCTCGACTTCAACAAAACCCATCTTAGCAGCAGCTCTGCCTCCTCTCTCTGGGCTCTCTGGCAAGCTGACAACCGACTCGGATAGCCATTTCATATCTCTGGACAACCCGTCTGACTTGACGCAGCACTCCTGAAAAAGCCAGTGCCCTACGCTTAGCTTCAACTGGTGCTTTAGAAATTTGGAGTTGAAGATTACGATTAGGATCCAAGCTTTCGTGAAGCATAACTGGAGGACTTTTCCACTAACCCAGATGCTAAACAACAGTTGAGGCCAAACTGAAAATAAATCTCACCTACCTCGTTCACTATTGTCAAATTCTAAACAGTAGATCCATACAGCAGCGGAACGTAGCGAATGGAAGACGGTCCCACAGCGAAATGAAATCCACGCAAGGGCTTTTAAGGCCTACATAACAGTTTCGTCGGGTACCGCCAATCAGCGAGCTCTGCATGCCCTCAACTACGGAACGTTAGAGTCAATGACCTGCCATCGGGTCGGTGTACCCTGCAAGCGAGAACTAGGCCAGCCAGCCAGCCGCCGATCAAAATAAGCGTCCAGGTCAAACACGAGCGAGGGGGAGGAATGCGACTAGGATGGGGGTGCGGTATGCTTCGCTGGCTCCCCGACGCGAGCGGAAGATCACCGAGTGTTCCGTTCAGCCCAGATTCCTCTTTTCTAGTCGCCTACCCAGGTGCGGGCAGTAGGATTCTGCGGACCGATTTGTAGGACACGGCGGCAGGTTGCGCCTGCGCCGGCTTGACGTAGGCCGTTGAGCGTTCGAAGGACACCGTGACCCAGCGTCGGTCGTTGACACGGACCGACGCTGGGTCAGTGCGCGCGGGGATACGAGGGAGAGCGCACGAGGCGGGCGAGCGGGCGGGCTAGACGCTCGCAGGCGATGGGAGGTGCATTGGGTGGGAGCTTGAGGAGGGTATCTGCAGCCGGGCGGTAAGTCACGACGCAGAGAAACGATGAGAGAAGAAAGCGAGAGAGAGACGTCGAGAGAGAGATAGAGATACGGAGTGAGACAGACTGAGAGTTGCGCGAGGTTGCGCTTGTTGAGCGACGAAAGGAGGGTAGGACGCTGAGCCAGACATAGGCCACGCCCCTTCAGGCCTGTAGCGCACAGAGCATGAGTAGGCGGAGCTAACCGGGCGCAGGCGGACCTTGGGTCGATGAATAATTATTAGCCTCAGCCCCAAACGCCTGCGCGTAGGCCAGGCCCTGAACATGGATATGACGACGCCACCGCGGATACGTGTATGAGAATAGGCAGGCTGAGGCAGGATGTTGTTGCAATTAATAGCGGCTCTTTATTTTTCGTGGTCGAGAAATAGGTCGAACTAATCACGCTTTCCAAGTTCGTTGAACGAACATTGTTCTGCGTAGAGTCGAAAGCGTCATCAAATAACAGAAACAACACATTTAAAATTCGTTTACGATATTCAAATTTATAGGTCAACATCTGTTGAGTCTCTCTCTTGGGGTGGCGCTATATAAATTTACAATTTCAATTATATTAGTTATTGTTTTTAAGTTTACCGACAGGTAAAATGACGACGACGATGATGATGATGATGATGTTGTGCTGATCAAGTTAGCCAGCGTACTGACCTAAAATTGACCTGATTTGAGGCTTAATTTTCGAGCATTGTGCTGGTTTGTGATCACAGATCTCCTCTGAGACAGTTACTGTGTTGAGACCTTGACAAAGTCCTTCACTCACATCGGTGAGTGTCGTCGATTAGATGGTATCATTAGATAGTGGCCATTAATAAATGCGCCATAATAATAACGACGATGGTGGTGGTGATGACGACGACGATGATGATGATGACGACGACGACGATGATGATGATGATGATTGTGATTACTTACTACATACTCTCTTAATAATAATTATTATTATTGTAGTAATATGATCTCATCTGATCTCGAGATTTCCCAGCGTACAAAGAAGCTTACTAACAACCGCTTAGTCAAAACAAAATCGATAGGCAGGTAGAGTCAGCATCGGTTCCTGGTCAAGATCCACAGGGCCAGGCATACAGACAGCCACAGTGTGTGATGTTTAAAATTGAAACGGCGAGGGAGGTAAGCGGAAGAAGAGGAATCTGGATAGGATTTTTGAATGATCAGCGTTTTCAGTTTTGCGTGAAAGTGCTGTGGAGACATAACAAGAGGTGAGGTCTTGGCGAGTTCGTAGAATGAATCAGATATTGCGACCGAAGCCTCATTGGAGCGATTTGCTAAATGTTAATGAGGGTCGAGGCTAGATGGTCGCTATGGAAAAACACAGTGTTCTTAATCAGTGAGTTCAGGCGTCGAAGCCTGACCTTAGCCTTGAGGTCAAACTATAGGCCTCCAATGGTGGCTTATTTCAGCGATTTAAATCTTGGGCACGGTCCGTACACTGGGAACTTAAATGGCGTGGCACCAGCTGAAACAGGCAGCGGTGGTTAAGGATATCACCCAATCAATCCATTTAAAATGAACAGAGTGGAGGACATACGGTCGCTGTAGAAAAATTTGTACATTTAGGCCTACATGTTACAAGTATACGGCCTGAGTGTGTCGGCCTCCATCTCATCGGCCTTTGCCTTATTAACAGCACTGGTCTCGACGCCTTAGTTACCACTGTATATCGATGTCTTAGCGAACCGATCTTCTATGCATCCTGGTTTTGAAGCGCAATCGACTGATGCTATTTATCTATTTATATAGCGCATTTTTGAGCACACGCTGGCGCTATAGAAGCAGATATGGGTAGTTGATAATTAACCCAGACAGGCAAGGGGTATAGGTAAGAGTATAATAGGCAAGGCTATACAGCAAGCTGAGTGTCGCGACCGAGACCATATAATATATGAACAAAGTGTGGTATAGCTATATGTATATATGTGCACACGTGCGACCTGGTCTCGTAAACAACCTTAACCGAGCCTATACCGTTAGGACGGTTAGGTCTAAGTATAGACCTCGTGTCATTGCACTGTGTCATTGCTCTATATAGGTACCTTTTGACTCGTGTCTTCAACATCGCCACCACTAACGCCACCACCACCACCAGCACTACCGTCAACACCACAACCAACACCGCAAACAACTAGGCCCTACAACATCACCTCCACCACCACCACCTCCATCAAACCACCACCACTACCACAACCACAACCACACCACAACCACCACCACCACCACCACCACCACCACAACTAACACCACAATCAACACCACCACCACCACAACTAACACCACAATCAACACCACCACCACCACAACTAACACCACAATCAACACCACCACCACAACACTACCACCATCCCCACCACTCACCACAACCAACACTACCACCACTACCATGTGCACAAGTCTACCGAGATAACACGATCCCGCAAGATTACATAAATTAGAGATGTCAGTGTTATAAAGCCCCAAAGCCCCAAGTGCTCGGTGCTTCAGTTACATATATATGGCTCTACAAAATTGTCCTCTTTACATTCACGCAATAGAAATACATTCATTCATTCAATCACGCGTGGCAACAACCATACCAGTCATATCAGTCATTTTTGAAGCCACTCCGCCATCTTGGCGACGATCTTTGCAGCCGTTTCTTATAATGTCGGGTTTCCATCGACCCTCGATGGCTTCTATTTAACTACGCAAAAATCTCAGTCCAGTACACATAACTGGTTGGCTGGGCCAGAAAATGCTGTTCTAAAGTAAGATATCAGTTGCAATTTCGATGGGGTAACGGGCTCACCCCACTCCTATAACCCACAGACTATCCACTCCAAAATAAATTCTCTCCTCTTCAAGAATAATCCTGCCCTAATCCATCAAATCCACTGCCGTCCAAGTTTTATCGTGATAATAATAATAATAATAATAATAATAATAATAATAATAATAATAATAATAATAATAATAATAATAATAATAATAATAATAATTATAATAATAATAATAATAATAATAATAATAATAATAATAATAATAATAATAATAATAATAATAATAATAATACGCTGATTTTTATAACGTTCCCTGCGGTTTGCCAGGGACAATGTCGACAAGGGAGGTAATAATTATCGAATGCATTCGCTTTGCAACAGGAAGCCAGTGTAATGGTTCTCGCGCGGACAAATCGAATCACTTGCACTTTCATATAAAATGCAACAGGTCCCGTCAGATCGAACAGCTTCCTCCCGCCATCTCTACTCTATATAATTAAAACAAAACCTTACTCTAGGCTCACATCAACTGCTCTGAGTATACCCCGTGCAGAAGTAGATTGTAATATATATATATATATATATATATATATATATATACATATATATATGTCTATATACATGTATATATATATATATACATATGTATATATATATACATGTAGGTTATTTCTGAGTGCATGTACGGACAGTACGGTATATTGTGATATGATGTAGAACTAACATATTGTGTTCGGGTGCAATGACCTGGAATAACCCGACAGTCTGTCTGTCTAACAACGAAAGGTTGTTGAACTATTCTATCGAGTAACGAGTTTCTCTCTCTCTGTATCGGTCTCCCTGCCTGTCTCTGTCTCTCTCTCTGTCTTAGTCTCTGTCTGTTTGTCTCTCTATATATGTATATATATATATCTCCCTGTCCCTCGCATTATCTGTCTGTCTGTCTGTCTGTCTGTCTGTCTGTCTGTCTGTCTGTCTGTCTGTCTGTCTGTGATAAAACCTGTGCATCTGTGCGTCTCTGTGGGTGCACCTGTGTATCTTTTGTAGCCTACATCTGTGTCTGCGTGTTTGACTCTGCCTGTCCGTCCTTTTGTCCGTGTCAGTGTCAGTGTTGGTCATCTTTTGGAGCAGATACCCGCTAACTGCGTCAGCGAACAACAGTGCTTTTCCCGTTCCAGTTTCATGTTTACGACCCGCTCAGGATAACAGTAGCTACCACTCTTCTTGCTGTATCCACCCAAAAACTCCACCCCACACTCCCCAACCCTTCCCCATCGTCCACTGTACAACAACAGATGGTTTTTGTCTGAATAATTTTGCGTGGGGGTATCACTCCACCTAGTTCAACGAACTCTCGCGACCCGACGACAGAGCACGCCTTAATTTAGGACAGCCTACGTCGTGCATGCGCGTTAGCGGCCAATTTACGCTGACCTAGTTAACGCCTCATGAATATTCATATTTGTGTTACCCGTGCGTTAACACAAAGAGCCACGGATCCATAAATAAGCTGTGAAATGTGTGGGTTGGAGTCAACGGCCGCCATATTGGTAATGCAATGCAAATCTAAGAAAATTCTCGTCCCCACACAGAAGCCACGTCAGAGAGACCAGCCTATTCATCCGCTTATTGTTACTCAGACTGTCCGATTGTCAGTAATGATGTAAGGTGTAAGTGTAAAATCTCCGAATTTTCTTAGCGCTACACAAAGACCACAAATGGAGAACAACTAACTCATTGACCATCGCTATTTCGAATCAAATCCACAAGAGTCAGGTCGCTTGGTCATTTTTGGCGGCTGGTCAGGATCCGGAGGGGGGCCTCGATCGGGTCAAGCCGAGATGACGCGTTGCTATGGTGCTAGCGCCGGTGAATAACCTGGTCTCACTGACGTGGCTTTTGTGGGACGATGAGAAATTTCGGAGATTTAAGGTGGAACAACGCGTTTGGACATCTTCAGAAACCATGGATTTGTTCCGTAACTAAAAGAAGATACACTTTCTATGATCAGAATAGGCCTAGTATTTCTTCCGATAAAAAGGAAGGAATCGAAAGTCGTCGATCTGAAAGGAACTTTGACCTGACCTTACTGCACTTGTTGTGAAGCAGTGACGTCAATTAGCCTACAATTTCTGCCATCCCCGCGGCATTCACATGATGTAGGCCTACTTAGTTGAGCCATTTCTTTTGAGTAATCATCAGTTCAATGAACTCTCACTGGAACATCGACAGCAGATGACGACATTTCAAACATCGGAACTGCTCTTCCTCCTCTCTGGCAACCGGACTCTGAACTCCACTGGAAACCGATCTCTGGACAACCCCTCTGATACGACGCAGCACTTGTGAATAAACTGGTGCCCTGCGCTTTATCATTAGAGTAGCACTTTAGAAATGATGAAATCCGGAGTTTACGATTGTGAACATCGTATATTAGCAGTTTTACAAACAGCATACACATTAAATTATACTGGTCTTTAATTAAACTGTTCAGGTAGCTAACATATTCGAGTCTCAGTTTTATAATAATAATAATATTTATTCTTTAATTAAGCGCCTGCAAACGCACTGTCTACTATACCAAGATATACAAGAAGCATTAGAGCTTATTTCAAACATTTCTAACAGAAATTCATGTTAAATGTATGAACGTTAGGCCTACTCAGTAGGCCTAGACACAGACCATTAATTAAAAAGAATTATTGTAGCTTGTCATATGGTTCGTCCTTTATAGATCTCTGGGCGGATCCTCTTTTCAGCCTCATGTCTGGGCACAAAGCCTGGATTACCCATTACGCAAACCATTCGATGAATAACAATGAATCAGTAACATTTTGAAGCAGAAGCAAAACGAACCATATAATATAAATTTTAATTAGGCCTAATTAAATAAAATTAAAAACCTATATACATTTAACGCATCGTAGACCGTCGGCCACGTAGCCTATGTATGTACAGGTATGTGCATGTATTTAAGTATGTGGGTATTTGTGTGTGTGCATGTATGTATGTATGAATGTGTATGTAGTTGTTGTTAAATCATGCTGTCATAACAAAGATGATTAACGTCACCCTCCTCAATTATCCTGAACTGGGACTGACTCCACCCGAATGAGATATTGGCGGAGTTGAGGAACGGGTGAGTGTACTTCTGGATATTTATACTGCGCCCTTTCCGAACCCCACGAAAGGTGCAGAAAGGTCATCACACGACAGCCAAGCCACGCAAAACCGTTCCTCATTCGTCGCCAACGACCTCTGACCTTTAACCTCTGTGACCTCGAGACACGAAACAAGTAAGAGAAGAAGCCCAAAGGGTCCGCTTAGTTTATTGACGCATACAAACGGGGCAGAGACGAGAAGACACAGTTCAACGGGAACAGCCGAATAATTCGTCGAATTACTATCGACGACCTTCGTGACCTTGGCACGTGACGCAACGCGAGCAGGTTATTGGGTGGCCTACTTACGCGTTGAAACTCATGCCCTGTTCCAAAGTCTGCTTTGGCTGGGAGCATAAATCCTAGTTCACATACGTTTATTCACCACGCACGAAGGTAGAAAGTACAAAAACAAAAATTCTAACCACAGCTGCTTTTCAACCGAATACATCCACTGCCTAGCCGTCTACCCCCTACACCTCTACGGTACTGAACGCGGGTGGGCGTAGGTCTGACTTATTTGGTCGAAGGAACGGGGTAAGGGGCCATCCACATATTACGTACGCACTTAGGGGGGAGGGGGGTCGGATTTTGGCGATTTTGCGTACGGGTGCGAAGGGGGAGGGGGGGTAACAAAATGTGTACGTAGTACGTACCCAAAATAAATTTCTAATTATGACGTCCACATTAGCCTATTTATAACTCTGTATTATCCTATAGTCGTCCCATGGCATTTTATTACATTATATAAAAGCCATGTGCAGTTATTCTGTGCTGTGAACGACACCTATAATTTGTCTATATTGGCCCTTCAATAATCTGGCCTAAAATGCAGACAGGCTGCCTGGAGACACTTTCTGCAGCTGGTCATCGGGGGGGGGGGTGCGTCAAACGTACGTACTCAGGGGGGGTGGTGGAAGAAAGTACGCTTGCGAACAGGGGGGAGGGGGTCCAATTTTCCCGGATTTTTGTGTGCGTAATATATGGATGGCCCCTAAGCAAGAGTGGAACGAATGAGCCAATGTTCGCAGAGGTGTTTAGCATAGGACAGTATAGTCTCTGAAGTTACGAGGTGCAAAGATGACTCACCAGTTTCGTAAATTTAGCCTATTATATGCCTAATTATCAAGTACAGTAAATGACTCTCGATCGAGCTTAGCGAAGCCAATAACATAGTTTTAGCCTTCTATAAATAATCTCAATTGCAACAAGTGTCGACAGGTTTATTTATAGCGTTCGTTGACACCATTTAAAAGGTGTGCAAATATAACGCTACATTATCGACTGTTATATTTTTTTGCGGTAGCCAAGCGCAGTTCGAACAAGCAGAATGTTGCGAACAAGCAGAATACTTCCCACAAAGTCACGACATCGCTGAAACCAGTTTTATTTGATTACGACGCATGTAATCCAGCAACTTTACGAGACCTATCTTATAGATAATGCAATATAAAACAAATTTACATGTTAACAAAACGCCCCATTTTATACGCATTGACGTAACACCGGAAGCCTCTGCTGACTGTCCAGACCAGAGGTGAAAAAAGTTTTTTCGGTTTTTGGTTTTAAACAAAAACAAAAGAAAAAGAAAACCACAAAATTTCTTTTTTATTTATTTAAAAATAATAAATTTATTTTTGTAGAAGTTATATAATAACATTGAATTAATGATTTATAATTATCGGAAATCGCAACTGAATTAAACTGAATTGTAACTCTTGTTCATGCCATTTTTCATGTTTTTTATGATCCGAAATCCGAAAATCTTAAAAACAACCAAAACAGCAAAAACCATAAATACGGAAAAAACAAAAGAACAACAAAAAACAAACTTTTCATCTTGAAAATAACTTGTTTTTTGCACCTCTAGTCCAGACCCATGCCCCACCAATATTTTGGACAAGTTTACGCCAGTGTTAGTAACCCACAAAGTGAATTGTGAAAGAAAATGCTAAAATATATGCACAATATAAACAGTTGATATGAAAACTAGAAATACTAGTTAACACTTATCTTTACGACATACTGGGGGGTTGGAAACGACCCTCCTGGGTGTGGAATGAAGACTTAACTGTGGGCTTTCCTCAGAAAGACTAGAAAAGACCAGAAAGACTCAGAAAGAACTGATGTTCCTTGTGAAGTTGAATCTCATGACCTTCAGTGAAACAGCTGTCACCGCTGAATACATATTCCATTACATCATGAGCAACACCCCACTCTGTTACAGCCAATTTAAAAGAGGATTCAATGGGGATAACAAATAGCTTGAAACAAAGATAGTGAAGGTTTTGATACATATGTGCAACAGACATCTTTCAGTTTAAACGCTGTTGTCTTACCTGCTTGAAAAAGAAACCAGTTTTATTTCTGCTCTGACCAAGTGTTTAATTTCAATCAACTCATTTTCAGAGATAGTTACATCGACTGATTCTGCCAAGGTCTGAAGTTCAGCCAAAGTGAATGTCCTTCATTAAACAAATATGCCAGTGGTCTCACATTAAGAGACATGTCTGTGACATAACTGTCAGAATCTGGTGACACCAGTGACAGCACTGCAGGTTTATGACCACACTGACTTAATCTAAAGTAAAAGTCATCTATTTCTAATTCAGTAGGATAGGCCATTGCTGACGACTTTGAAGAAGCTGGCGAGGCAGACGGCTTACATCTAGAAACTAAGGAAGATGATGACACGGTGCTGCATATGATACTGTAGTTGACAAGACCAGGCACAGTGAAGGAGATGTGGGTGTCAAAAGTCTTCTTCAGTTTCTTTGCCATCGAAGAGAAGTCCATGTGAGCCAAAGGACGATAAGTCAAGTTGGTGACATGCGACGGAGCAGCCATTTACAGTAGACTGTGTACAGGAAGTTTGTAATTGTAATCTCCAATTTTCTAAAGCACCACTGTAAAGCTGAGCGCAAAGCACCAGCTTATTCATGAGCGCTGCGACGTATCAGAGGGGTTGTCCAGAGATCAATATTTATTGGTGGTCCGAGTCAGATTGCCAGAGAGACCAGGGAGAGGCAGAGCAGCTGTTACTGCAGGTTTTGTTGAGGATGGGAAGGCTTGTAAGGCAGAGGATCAGATGGATTAGGATAGGAATTCTTGAAGAGGCAAGTCTTCAATCTGGAGTGGAAAGCCTGTGGGGTGATCAGTAGAGGAGCCCGAGGTAGATGACATTGAGTGAGTGGCGGTATTGGTGGAGGAACTGAGAAAATGCGGAATTTGCAAGTTCATTCCAGAGTTGAGATGCAGTGTGGGATATGGATCGGTCAGAGAACTTGAGGCGAGTACTGACTGAGGATGGGAGAGAGTAAGATAGGAGGATGAACGGGTAGACCGAGGTGGCTGGATGGTGAAGAGTCCGTTAAGGTACTGAAAACAACATAAAACACACTTGCTAATTATAAACTGATGCAGTGAAAAAAATAGAAAAATTATGTCACAGTATAATGTCGCTACGATTCAGAAATTAAAATTTAAATGTTACTAAATTAACGCTAAGATCTGGGACTAACATAACAACACCAACATAAGCATAGTCATGTTTTTCGTCAGTTTTGGAAAGAGGATTCTACTGTATCTTTGTATACGAACTACACCATACTGTAATCCGGAAATTCAAAGCCATTACAACAAGTGCAGTCGGACTAGGAATCCAATCCCAAGTCCTTACCATCTGTTCTTCAGCAGGTAATCGTAATCTCGAGATTTCTACAGCGCCCAAAAAAGCGAAGTCGCGGGAACCAGCTTATTCACAGGCGCTCAGTCAAATCATAATTAATAGGCGGGGTGAAATCGGTTCCAGATCGAGATCCAAAGGGGTCAATCAGGCAGACAGGCACACCACGGCCTTGGTCAGACGGCTAAGGTGGGTAGTGTTTAGGGTTGAAGCGGCGAGGGATGTCTAACTACATTACACTACATCTCAAAATTCAAAACAATAATTTCTTTACAATGCACATGTTACTTAAAATTTTTACCTTTTATTCATGAGACAACGCCTTCTTCCATCAACGAAAGACTTCGCGTACTTTGACAACAACTTTTTGTTTATTCGACGACTGAACCAAAATGGCAAATCAGTCCCGCACTTAAGGCCACGCCCATCTGCAAAAGCTCTATATCTACGCACCCCCTAGCGACGTTGTTATGGCAGCCTGGTTATCGCCTACAGTCACCAACCGTTCGAAGTCAACTCTAATTTGCGATTAATATACTCAATACTTGTTTAACTCAACAAATCCAGTTGACATTAACGCAACAGATTTAAGAAACACGAATAATAATAGAATGGCTTTGAGAAAGGAGAATATAATATATAATAATTATAATAGAATCTAGCGCCTTTCTGAGAAACTAATAAACGTTGGTCAGTCTTCACTGTACGACTTCACCCATTAGTTGTTCATACATCCATGGATTGTCCTATTTCTTCATTTCGAAAATATTACGAATTTATTAAGCGCCATTATCTAATGACCAAGCATCAATCGAGGCCACGAGTAATTGCGAGTGAATGACTGAAGGCTCCCACACAGCAACCGTCTAAGGAAATGAAATTCGAACCTGTTACGAATCGGCTACAGTGCCTTTATATATCGTATCGGCTGTTATCATTTTAAAGGTGTCTAAGGAGGGCGCTCTAACCAATCGGTTACTATGGTGAAATCGCTGTAGGCTGGAGATTCCTGCAACTTCCTATACCCTGCACCAGAGGCTTTTTCAATCTTCCTTCCAGCATCCAGATCAACACAAACAAACCACGTACACCACGTTTCATAAATAAACGCAATATCTCTTCTCATTAAATCAGACAACAAAACCGAATTACACCAAAAGATCGATGTTACATCAGACGATTACGACAAATTAAATTTAGGCCAAGAAATTACACTTTAGGCCACGAAATTACACTTCAGGTCAAGAAATTACACTTTACGGCAAGAAATCGCACTTGCAATTACTTGCAAATGTAAACTTTATCGCAGGTTTTTACAACTTGGTATGTGCCTTGAATGCACAGAAAACTTTCATTACACAAAACAACTGGAATCATGGTTTCCCAAGTTAACCCTGTCCAAGAGGTAACAAACTAATGATAATAGTGTGCTCAGGGTTGGGGAGACAGTGACCCATGGGCAGTAATGAAATGTATGGGGGAAATTTATCTTCAATGGGAGATAATACTCTAAGTATTATAGGTATTATAATATTCTAAGTAAGGCGACTCATGGTGGCTACTGAAATGCATGGACAGAAATTAAATCTCCAGTGATAGATACTCCAGACCGACGATAAGTGGAAAGATCACAGGACAAGAGCAAATGTATGGGACAACTTCATAGGGCAAATGGTTGGGTCAAATGTATGGGGCAAATGTATGAGGCAAATGTATGGGGCAAATGTATGGGGCAAATGTATGAGGCAAATGCATAGGTCGAATGTATGGGTCAAATGCATAGGGCAAATGTATGGGACAAATGCATAGGGCAAATGTTTTGGTCAAATGTATGGGGCAAATGTACGAGACAAATGTATGGGGCAAATGTATCATTATATATGAGTAAAGTGTATGGGTCAAATGTATGGGGCACATGTATGGGCTGATGTATGATCATTGGGAGATAGTCTCAGCCAGTGAAGCCAGTAATTGAAAACGTTCCTACCTCAGGACGTAATTTCAACCAAACGGGAGACACTGTATGGAGACAATGTACAGAGAAAACGTATGGGAAAAGTGTATGCAGAAGTGTATGGACAAACTGTATCTTCAGTGGGAGACTGCCCCAACCAGAGGGTAAAAGTAAAACATAGGTGAAATGTCTGTGGAAAATGTACAATGAGCAGAGACTACCATCGTCATCACCTATAGTGAAAGTGAGGTTTTTTAGCAACCCTCCTATTTCAGTTGCTTTCAAAAGAAACCTAATTACCTAATTACTTAATTGACTAATTAACCGATCAGTTAATTAATTAGACTTCGGCTTCGTCGGGCGGTTGGTTAGGTATGACGACCTCGCGATTTTCATAGGCCCAGAATGTGTTGAGGTCGACGAGAATTCCAACGACAGTGTCTCCCTGGCCACTGAAACCAAACAATAGGCTACAATATACAATACAATACAATAGTATATGACACACACTGCCCTCCTTCCAACGTTCACAAGTGCACATACAACCATAAGGGCAGGACAGCGATGGCGCTCAGCAATTGTGATTGAAGGACATGTTCAAGGTTCCTACACGGTAACCATAGTTCGAGAATTCGTGACTTTCGGTTTTAAAATTCGTAAAAATTCGCGAATTTTTGGTCTATTTTAAAATTCGTAAAAATTCGTAAAAATTCGTTCGGCCATTGTTGGGCCTTTTTACATTGACATTGGCGTTTTGAAAAAAGCATCGCCAACAAATGTGATGACGTCATGGTTTGTTGTGTTAAGCTTCTGCTTAGAATTTAACGTAAAATTCAATATAAAAGTTTATTACGTAACGAGTTAATTAAGTTGAAATCTAATTTCTTAAAGATGAAGGAACATGGACCGGAGTGGAAGTATGTAGTCATTTTGGAGAAGAAAAGGGTAATCCAAAAATACAGTGTTGTTTTTGTGACAAGGAATTTATTGGTTGTTCTGCCCGAATTCGGGAGCATTTGCATGGCGAAAATACAGAAACCAGCGTCGAGTGGGAGCCCACTGCAGTGGGCTGTTTCTAACTCAGAATCAGAGAATGATGAATTAAAAGATACAGCTCGGTGAACGTTGCCAACCCTTTTAACCATGTTTGGTTGCAAGCCGTGTTAGTGACTGACTGGTCACACTGGAGCTGGGGCACTGGTGGTTTTTCGTTCTGCTGACTGACACTCACAGTCACACACCCCAACTATGATAGAAATCGAAGTTCAAGACTCCAAGTAGAACAGTAACTGAATATCAGTACTATTGTGTTGCTAGTCAGCTATTTTTTTACGGCTGATTGATTGATTGCCTAGGCCTATGCCCTACATTTACTTGCTTAAAAAGTTGAAAAGTAAACGAACATTTAAATTTGTTGCCATGGCAAAGAATTCTATTATTTTATTATTTCACGAATTTTTACGAATTTTAAAAATGCAGTTTTAAAATTCGTTAAAATTCGTGAATTTTTAAAATTCTTAAAATTCGTAAAATGCGAATTCTCGAACTATGACGGTAACCGTTTCATGGACAATCAAACCCGTACTCTCCGCGTTACAAGGCGAGCGCTCTAACCAATCGGCTACCGCGTCCCATGCCCATTCAGCACAATCCAATGACCCAGCATCAATCGATGGCGCTGAGTAATTGTGACGAGACTCGGATCCGTACTATCCGCGTTAAAAGGCAAGCGTTGTAACCAATCGGGTGCAAAGTAGGCCTACGTGTACGTTAATTAAAAATCAAACGTCCTTATACAGCACGGGATTCGGGGGTGGGAGGGGTCTCAATAAACACTGAAAACAGTTCAAAACACAGAAATTAAATTAAAATAACTAAATTATTGTTTTTATAATTAAAATAACTACATTATTTTTAGTACCTGAAAAAAGGTGCCGGAACGCCGTTCCGGCGCGTTCCGGCTGAAAAAAAGCACTGGTGGTGATGATAAGTAGCCGTTCACATGTTTTTACAGAAAAGGCTGTACAAATATTATTAAGCCGCGGAACCCGTACAGCAGGTTCAAGGCACCCAGGTTGGGAAACGCTGCCTCAGAATGCGAGAATAAAAGGAGAGCCGGTGTTTGGGACTAAATTAAACCTGTATATATTATGGCATCAAAAGTCGTTGACGTCGCAGAAATTATTTTGAACAGTTCTCACCGTTGGTATGCCATAATACAGCCAATATTTTTGGCTTTACTGTGTAATTCTTCTCTAGCTCAAGGTTATGTCTCGACACTGCACAAAAGGGCTGTGATTTTCCCTTCCATTAAGCGCCAAGGCCTTGATCCTAACTCTCCTTCAAACTATCGTCCTATCTCAAACCTCTCTTTTCTTTCAAAGCTTCTGGAAAAATGTGTCTCTTGTCAACTGATCTATTACCTTGACTCTAACTCTCTTATGCCTACTCTTCAGTCTGGGTTCAGGAAATTCTACTCGACAGAATCGCTTATACTGCGCCTTCTAGCTGAAGTATTTCAAGCCTTTGATCGTGGCCAGGTCACTTTACTTGCTCTTTATGATATCAGCGCTGCCTTTGATACTGTAGACCATACCATCCTCTTAGACCGTTTATCTAAATCTTTTGGCATTGCCGACTCTGCTCTTTGGTTTCGCTCATTCCTTACTGATCGCTCTGTTTCTGTTGTTTTTGGACCTACCCGCTCTCCTTGGACCCACATCCCGTATGGACTACCTCAGGGCTCTGTCCTCGCCCCCCTTCTGTTCATTTTGTATACCTCGGATCTAGCTGGGGTTCTTGGTCCAATGGGTGTTTTGTCTCACCAATACGCTGATGACACACAGGCATACCTCCATGGTCCAGCCAACTCAGCTGCTCTTATGGTTGAACGCATCCTGGAGGCTTCCTCTGCTCTTGATCTCTGGTTGTCCTCAAATCGCCTTCGTCTTAACTATGATAAAACCAAGTACATTTGGCTTGGCAATCGTGTCCAGCTTGCCAGGATTGATGCTGACTCTCTGCGCCTCAGGTTTCCCAATGTGTACTTCTCCTCCTCTGTCCGTGATCTTGGATTTGTCCTAGATCCTACTCTTTCTCTATCTGATCATGTCAATAGTGTCTCTCGCTCGTGTTTTTACTATTTACGCCAACTTCGTGCCATTCGCCAGTCTCTTCCGCTGCATGCGATTGTGACCTTGGTTCATGCTCTGATCTGTACTAGGATTGACTACGGAAATGCTGTCTATATTGGCCTGTCCTCTACTAACACATCTAAACTTCAGTCCATCCTTAATGCTGCTGCTCGCCTTATAGGGGGCATCATGAAGTTTGCCCATATCTCTTCCTACATCCGGGACTCCCTTCACTGGCTTCCCATTCACCAACGCATTCAATTTAAGGTCCTTTCCCTCATGCGTAACTGTCTTGTTGGCTCAGCTCCGCTGTATCTCAGGGTTTACTGCACCCCAGTTTCCAGTTTGCCTGGTCGGGCCTCTCTCCGGTCATCTGCCCGTGGCCTCTTGTTAGTCCCTTGGATGCGCACTGCTACTGCCCAGTCCCGTAGTTTTGCGGTTGTGGGCCCTTCCAGTTGGAACAGCCTCCCTCAGGGCTTTAGGCTTGTCCTCCTCTCTCTGTCTCCTGCCCAGTCTCGCAAGCGCCTGAAAACATTTCTCTTTGTCAGTGAAGACACTGACACGGGTCGGGAGCGCCTCTGTTTATGAGTGGCGCTATATAAATCCTCGATTACAATTACAATTAAATTACAATATAATTATAGACCTATTATTACCATCAAGCTTAAACCAAGTGTAGACAACCGCGCTTTGCTTTCTCTTATAGGGCGAATATCAGACTTAAAAGAGGTGTGGAATTATTCTGAACAGTTTTTATCGTTCGTATGGTATATACACCAAGATTAGACAATTCAGCATTAGAACTCATGGTCCGTCGTTTTGGAACACTTTACCGTTGAAATTAACGAGTCTTCTATCATGGTATTAATTTAAAAAGAAGTTTAAAACATATTTATTAAACTCTATAACTGTAAAAATCAACTGTTCCTGTAACCTGTTAATTAGCTGTAGACAAGTGGCCAAGAGCCGGTTATGTACTGTCTTGTTTGATTGCAAAGTATTTCTAGTCAAATGACATGTGATTTTCATGGAATGCACATTGGTAGGACCAACAGTAACACCTAATAGTTGGTAATGCTGGGGCTACCTATGCGTTGTGTGTGCTATGTCACTGCACTTTTTTAAGTCAGAGTTTTGCAAGTGTTGGGCTGACAATAATTGCTTATAGATACAATTCTACAGGTTGAAGTGGTCATTAAAAATGCAAGGGCTAGCCTGAAACGGTGTACTTATACTGCCCTCCTATGTTATTATTAACCTTCTACACTGTTTTGGCACATAACCCTAGACAATTGGGGTTAATAGGCCGGGTTTTTGTCTCGTTGATGCTATAATTAACTATGGACATGCCACATATGAACTACACCACTGGTTGTAATGATTGATTGTACCAAGTACTTGTTATTTTCGTTAATAGCTCTTGAAAACAAAACCGCTCGTCTGCTTTGTCTTACAAGAGGTGTGCAATTATTACTCTGGACAGTTCTCACCGTTCGTGTGGCATAACACTACCTTAATACCTCTACAACCGGCGTTTAACCGCAGCTGGTGAATATATAGCGTCAGACCCACTCGTTTAAAAGGTGTCTAAAAACAGTACTGTGAGTCTATTAACACAATGTCTGGCGACATCTTGTGGTTGCTACGGTCATTGGAGTCGATCTGACCCAAAACGTCACTATTGTAAAATAGTGGCAAAATTACTGGGTTCAGTTTTCTGTTTAAGAAAGCAGTGTCATGGCAATGATGATAAGCGTCGCCCTCCTCCTTCATCCAGGCTTCGGACTGACACCACTTGAGTGGCGAATGTAGGCGAGTGATGTTCAAGGACCCTGCATGTTCAATTTTAATAGCGCACGTACTGTAAATATTTTATTTTAAAAGGTGTCTAATCAACATAAACCTGAAAGATAAACACCAGTTTAACTATTATTATTTGATCATCCTTGAAGTACTAAAGATCCACCAGGAATTATTATTATTATTGATAAATTCATTCAAGTCAGAGAATCAAGCGGTGCAGCAGTTATCAACTGGTAGCGTTGAGAACAATGATGTATTTATTTAATCAGATGGTCAATCCTATGGTCAGTGGGTTGGTTAGTTTATTGGTCAGTAGAAACGTGGGTCAGTCAGTTGGTGGGGGAAACCGTTTGGTCAGCCACCTGTAAACTGGGCAAACGTCTTAAAGGTTTATGCATGAAGCAAAAAGTAAAAAGCTGTTAATGAAACTGAAAACGTTGGACACCCGAACTTGCTAGCTGGAGTGACTTGAAATGACAAGACAACGCTTGCCCGATAACTATGCACTGTGAAGTCACACGGAATAGACACCTTTATTAGTAAAATCACTCAAAATGAGCCAGCTCAAAGCCAAAGATCAAATCCTGATCGCAGATAAATAAAGATCAAGACTGCTCAAATATGACAAGCATGGATCGTTCCAAATCAAGATATGACAAAATGATCAAATCATGATCAACAACAGAGATCAAGACCATAATCTTAGGATCAAGACAAAGGTCAAATCAAGAGCTAATCATAATATTATGTCCTCGTTAAAACGACCATGTTAAAATGACTGAGTAAAACTTCCTTGTTAAAACGACTTCACTATAAAATTACCCCACTACAAAATGATCTGAGTAAAATGACCTTATTATGAAAATGGCCTCATTATGGAAATGCCCAAGATAAAATGACCCGAGTATAAAATGACTCAAGTATAAAATGACCCGAGTATAAAATAACATTGATGCAAAATGATCCCAATATAAAATGACCCAAATATAAAACGACCCAAATATAAAATGACCTCAACATAAAAAATGACCGATCAAAATATTATAAAATAACCTCAGAAAAAAATGACCTGCTCAAAAGTGATCTTGTTAGAAGGCAAGCATTGCTTATGAAATGCTGGTTAGTTGAGTAAGGAAATTGTTAAGCAGGAAGAAGCCTCGAAAGATCAATAAAATACAAAAGCAAAGTGCAAGCTAATTACTGATTGATACCATGCTAGATTTTGGTGCTTGCTTCGAGGGGCAACAGGTTCGGATCAATCGGAACGACCTCACGATTCTCGTATGACCAGAACTCCTGGACATCGATCAGAATACTGACCACTGTGTGACCAGAGTAGCTGTTGACCACAACAGTGACCGGTTATGTTAAGCGACCACAAAAGTTGAATTTGCGCTTCAAATGGTGCCAGAAACTCATGAAGATTTTGAATGGCAACTGGACAAAACAGTTGCTCAGTAGGAAGAAAATGTATGTATGTATGTGTGTGTATGTCTGCATGTATGTATGTGTGTATTATCTGGACATTTATTCATCACCTTATAAAAACCTCAAAAGCACTCCTAAATGATAATCCTCTACTGGCAGGTCCTCACATACCCGTAGAACCAGAGTTTCATCCATTGCCGACCAATGATAAATTCAGAGTTCCTTGAGCCAGTAAAAAAGAACGAGAAGCAATAGATTCAATACAAAAAACAATATCTGTTGCTCAATAACAATATCTATTGTTTATAGCAGTCGATAGGAAACTTGTAGAGAGACTTCCAAGGGAGCTGCAAAACAAAGCCCAGAAAACAAAACAAGTTTTCCGCTGTCCACAGTTTGCAGCAAAACTCTGTATTCCCGATTTCCATTTCAGAAAATGTGAAAAGAAGCTTCATTGCACATGCAAAAATAAAATCTGTGCAGATCTCAAAGAACTGAAAAAATCACATTCAGAATAAAATGATCTATTTAAAGTAACCAAAAAATAAGAACTAAATGCTCTAAAATCACATGCCAACAAAAGAACAATTCAGTTGCATGCGTGACATGACATCCATGCAATAAATTATTTCACTTGGAGTGATAAACAGACAACTGCCAAATGAGACAACATCTAAATCAATCAACAGCTACTAAATAAGCTAACTGCTAAATGCGACCACAACTATTAATGAGACAACAACATAAACACAACTACTTAACTACACAAAAACTAACAGACAGCAAAACAACTACTATGCAGTAGCTAATGCCATAACCAAAACAACTACTTAACCAGCCTAATGACTTCTAAACCAGCCTAACGACTACTAAACCAGCCTAACAAGTACTAAACCAGCCTAATGACTACTAAACCAGCCTAATGACTACTAAACCAGCCTAATGACTACTAAACCAGCCTAACAATGACTATTAAACCAGCTTAGCAACTACTAAAGCAGTCAAGCAACTATTAAACCAGCCAAAAAAACTTCTAAACCTGCCCAACAACTCTAAGACAAATACTCAGGTCAATATCTTAAAAAAAACCAAGCCGTAATCAGGAAAATATCGCCTGGATTGCAGCCTTGGTTTCAGTGTGATAAAAGTTACTAATTACATTCCAATTACTGGCCTAAACAACAGCAGTCCCTACAAATATAATCAAAATTAATTATATAATTATTCCAGAAGCATGCACCATGCCTTAAGCAGGAACGAACCATGCAACCAGTCACCCATGTCTTCAGCCAGTCACCTATCACTTCGGCCAGTCACCCATTCACTTCAACCAGTCACCCATCACTTCGGCCAGTCACCCATCACTGCGGCCAGTCACCATCAAAGACAAGAAAAGCTAACCTCCTGATCAGATCCTGGAGGGTGAGCTTCAGAGGATCCACTGGTTTTACCATGTCGAAGATTTCATTCTTAACATCGTCAAACGACACTGGTTCCGTGGCGTGCATCTTCATCTGCTCCTGAATCGCCTGAAACAACAGGGAACCAGCACATCAAAGATAAACTTAGATACTTGGTCATTTCTTACAGGTAAGACACTTGTTAACTGATTACAGGTAATTCACTCGTTAACTGATTACAGGTAAGGTACTCAATAACTGATTACAGGTAAAATACTTGTAACTGTTTACAGGTAAGGTACTTCCTTGTTAGTCATTGTAAAGTACTGGCTCATTTATTAACGCAAAGTGCCTCTGATTTAATTAGGGCATCCTTGAACTGGTGCTACATAAATTTCTCATTACAATTACGATTACACCAGCTGCTACTTTAACCTTTATCTTTACATGGTAAAGATCAGGAGCGGCTCTGATGATGAGTCTCTCCATGAAGAGGCACTATTTAAATCTGTGATTACAACTACATTAACAATTTAAGAAACTACACATTACGTGTAAAGTCAACTGACATGGAAGAAGTAACTGACATTGAATACGCTCAGATATTCCACTGCATACTGCATATTGGTGGATATGCTACTTACGCCTTTATCTTTACCTAGTAAGAAATTATGAGCATTACAGGTAAAGTATTACAGGTGAAGAATTACAGGGAAAGTTTTACAAGGTAAAGATTTACAGGTTATAGTACTACAGGTAAAGTAAACGAACCCGGAAGAAGTAATTCAGGTCGAATATGTTCAGATATCCTTTGCACTGGACATCGAGAAGACGGAAGAGATACTGGAGTGACTGCGGCTCTTTGCGGTTCTCCAGGGCAAGGACGAAATCCAGGTATGTCTTGTAGTCCATTTCTCCGTCGTAGGTCAGGCACTCCTGGAAGACCCGGTCGAGAAAGACGGTCGTCAGCGTACCTGTGCCATACCTGAGGAAGGAAGAGATGAAATAAACGATGACAGTCGACCCTGAAAACTAGCAAACAATTCAAAGGTCTCTTCGGTAGCGCGCTGTATCTGTAATCCGACAGTTGTGGTTTGAGTCTGATGCAAGGACTCCATTTAACGATAATGGATGACTAATAAGTGCAATAAATACATGTAAAAGATTAAATAAAATTGTCCATACGCAGTAACTGTCTCAGCGTCTCAGGGGAGAAGGCTCAAACCTGTACTCTACGCATGACAAGGCGAGTGCTCTGAGCAATTGGCTGCTGTGACTAACGTGTTAATTAAAACCAGCGGAAGAAGAAATTTGATAGCCACGATTATGAACAGTATTTTATCTGAAGAAATTATCGGTTTTTGACGGTGAAATGGAACGAATGAAAGGTGACTGAAATTTCTTTGCTCTGCTGCACAAGGCGACCTAGTTGTTCCCTCAACCAGAACATCCACAGTACAGCACAGAAGCTTCGCTGCGGTTGGTCCAACTTTCTGGAATAGGTTACCTAGCATCTTACAACATGAGTTTCACGATCTTTCTTTACCTCTATTCTGTAAGCGCTTGAAAACCATTTTGCTCGAACCTGGTTTTCTATCGTTAGGTCGAGAGCACCCCTGATGGGTTTCTCTGAAAGAGGTGCAACAAAAATCTCTGATTACATTACACAGGCAAAACTTGGTGTGATTGAAACGTGAAGGATGCTTCAGTAGTTTCGAATTCTCTTTCCAACTGGTTGACATACTTGGCCAGTTCCTCCTTGCTCAGCATTCCGTTGTGGTCAGAGTCGAGGTTCAGGTACTGACCGTAGACACGCAGGGCTGAGTGAGCGGAGAACCAGTTCGACTCCTGGACGTCCTTTGGCAAGTCGTCGTCTCGAAGCTAGACGACAAAGTCCCAGTTTATGCATTTTTTATTAATTATAATTTATTAATTAATATGTAATTAATAAATAATTAACTATAATATTAATTAATTTATAATTATTAAAGAAAAATTATTTATTCAATCACACCAAGATATTTATCCAATACACTTACGCACTATAAATTATTTAAGAAATACTTTAAACAAAGAGACTGGAAATTATACATTCAGACAAACTTTTGCATGTATAGAAAATATTTAAGAAATGCCTTAAACACAAAAAACGTTGCATAATTTATTTTTCTTTGTTAAGGTGGGAACAGACTGGCCTTTGTCTCATCAATCACCCATAAGTTATCCATTACAATGACTGAAAAATATTCAATTTAAAAGTGTTTGGAATACAACATAGTACCATCATACTTATATATTCATTCATTCATTCGTTTATTAATTCATTCATTCATCCATTAATTAATTAATTCAAATGCATCGGGGACGTGCAAATAGTCCTCGCTGTAATTATTTTAAAATTGACTGTACCTCGAGTAAGTCGTCTAAGAAGCTGCATGCCAGAACATCCTGAATTTTTATCTTTCCTGTCCGCATTGGGTCGAGGAAAAAGAAGAACTTGCGAACAGCCGTACAGACGTAGAACGAGTGGAATGATTTATCGAGTTGATCCAGCTGGAAAGACAAAAGAATCACAAGTGTAAAGCGTAAACTGTAGTGTGTAAAGTAAGCATTACACTGCAGTTGTAATAACTGCAGTGTACTGCATTACACATGTAATTTGAAGGACTGTAATGTGTAAAAGTAAGACAATTCAGCTTCACGGTACTGCACTACAACTGTAATGTGTAATCTGCATTGCATAAAGTAAGAGATTGTGCCTTCATTTGTACTCTCTGCAAATGTAGACTGCAAAGCATAAAAGTGAGATGTAATAACTGTAAAATCAAACAGCACAAAAGTAAAAATCTATTGTCATTGTCTGTAAAGTTTATCTTTGCAGTCGAATGATAAAAGTAACTGCCGAACATTCAGTTTACGCTTGCTAACATAATTGAACAATCTTACGTGTAGATCATCTGCCATCCTACTTATCTTCTATGGTGACATCTTGCAACCCTGTGAAAGGTCGCTCCTCTCTTCGATCACTATCGGCTGGAAAGTGTGTTACTCCTGGTACACGTCTTGTCTTTGGCCGGCGTTCATTCACAGTTGCCGGTACCTCCATCTGGAACTCTCTACCTCCTCATGTTCATAACTCTTCTACCGAGAGACTGTCTTTCATTCTAAACTGAAACCTTGCCTCTTCCAGTCTGCCTATGGTTCTTAATGGCCGCATGGCTTCGATGTGCACTTGTGAATTTTGTAAGGAGGGCATTATCAAATTACAGTAGTATTGTATTGTATAAAAATTGATTAATGCATACTTTTTGCAATTTTAAACTGTAACTGTAAACCAAGTCCAATGTAAGGCTACAGTATAATTTACGTAACCCATTCCCCTACCTGAGAAAGCGTTGGTATCAGTTCGTAGATGTAGTTCTCTAAGTCCTAAAAAAATAAGAAAATGTACTTGGATATACAAATCAAGAAGAAGTTCTTTAAGCAGTCATAGCTATGAAGTGTTAGCGATTTAATTTTCTCAGCCTCGGCATATCAGGCAGGTATATGTATTTCTGAATGTACGTATGTGTGTGTATGTATGTATCTATGCATTCATGTATTTGGTAATGATAATGACAGATTTATATAGCACCACTTCAGGAGAGACTGATCAGAGGTGCCCCAAAAACAATGAAACCACGATCGAACAGAATGGTCTTGCGGAACAGAGGCAAAGAGATGCTGAGGAATTCATGTCGCAGGTTGTTAGGCAGGTTGTTCCAGGAGGATGGGCCGACCACAGCAAAGACTTCTATGCTGGACCATGAAAGTCAGGGTCAGTGGAACAACCAAGTCACCATGCGTTGCAGAAGAAAGAATCTGCAACAGAGGAAGGAACATACTGAAATGCAAAGATGTGCGGTTTGAAGCAACTTCAAGCAACGATAATTAACGGAGGTGATGGGTCGCTACCACTTCTGTGGTTCAAATTCACACCCTTGCCTGCAAATCTCTTTTACTGATATTAATCTGCGACTGCGCAAGACATTTCCAGCGCAAAAACACTAGAACTTACATTTTCCCGTAGGTATCCAAGCCCAGCAACATCGTAGAGTGAAAGTCCAATTCGTGTTTGATGCAGCCAAACCTTTCGCATAACGTAGTTGAAGAAATGCATCACAGATATTCTTCCGTAAGGATCGTTGTTCAGCAATTTGGCAAATGTCGACGCCTTGAAGAATTGTCTGCAAAAGCACAAAGTGGTGACTTCTTTTTCAGCACCATTCTCAAGTTAATTTTGTAGAATTCATTTTTTTATGGTTTATTATGTATCTAGACCTTTAGAGCCATCAAAGTCTAAAGCAAATGAAATAAATACGGCAGAGAATTACAATACTATCACACTGAGAGGCATTTTTTCATACATACACACAAATACGTACATAAATAAATACACACATACATACACACATATGTACACTGTACATACACATATGCATACACATTACGTACATAGATACATACGTATATACAGAAATGTTTATAGTTCTTTTATTAGTCATATTTTTGTATCACCCACAGTCACACCTGGACCTACTTCCACTTTGCCCTTAACCTATTTCCACTTTGCCCTTGACCTACTTGCACTTTGCTGGACACTCGTCTGCGACTTTCAGGAAGTCTTCGTAGTTGATCATCTGCTCGTTTCGAAACAGCGGAGGGGTGTGATGCTTGTCCAAAGTCACCCACAGATTCTGCACAATCAGACAAACGTCTCACCGGTGAAGGACATCTCAAGTTAGGCCACATAAAGCAAGCAGACACTGACCATGTCTAAGTTTAGAACTGAATAACATTAGAGATCGGGCGGTAGTTTAAACATTTTTGAAGTAGCATGAGACGAGTAAACCTCTAACATGAATTGCGTATTATTATTTTTTTTAACCTGAGGAACAAAAATGAGGGATAACATTATTCTGGGATGGCAAGTCTTCGTTGATGTCGAGCTGAATGCCGAAAGGAAAGTGCTGTGGAAAGCGATTGCATTGAAGCATTGGATAGCAACAGATAAGCACTGATAGTGTAGTTTCTCTGTTAGTTATTATTATCATTATTGTCAATTTATGCAGTGTCACTAGCACCGGGAATGCCAGGGTTATATTAATAATTATTATTATTAAGCACCACTGTCTCATGATCAGACATCAGGAGATAGTGCTGAGAAATTGTGAGTCAAGGACTTGCTCAAGGCTGCTACAAGTGACCGTTTCAGGGCAGGAGGATCAAACTCTCTAAAACTGCAGATTTATATAGCAGCTATTTTCGTTTACAAGTGACTTACCTGTAACTCTTCATTATCAAGAAGATCTTTGCTACGCCTCTGGAGAAAAACGGCCCTGCGTAACAAGAAATTGAACGATACTCTACCAATAATTTACTAATAATTTACTAATAATTCACCAGCAATTTAACACTGATTTCCCAATAATTAATCAATAATTTAACAATAATAACAATAACGAGCTGCACTGGTTTCCCAGTTGCTTCTAGTACACTCTCATTGTTAAAGTATTAATAGCACAGTTTGAGCACCTGAATGAAGGTGCTATATAAATCCTCTGAATGAATGAATGAATGAATGAGTCTGTGAGTTCACTAACCTCGCTTCCTCTCTCAGTTTCTGTAGCAGAAATTCGTCGTCTTTTGGCAACTGAAAATGAAACAAATGTCAACAGTTAAGAATAAAACATCCAAGTTGCACGAGAAAATGCGGCATTTCAACGAATACAAAACCTCATAAATCTAAGTATACAAATAAATTTAACACGTCTATATCGTGTGGATAGACCTCTTAATAAATCTATGTATTTAAATTTTGTTTAAACATTATGGTTTTAACGTTCATTTAAAATGTTCAGAAAGAACGAGAAAAGTAAATGACAAAAATAAATAAGAACAGTAACTGAACTTCATTCTCTGAAATTTGGGTTACGTAAACGCACCCTGCAGATGATCCCAAGACTGGATCGATTGGCAAAGAGTCGTGGAAATGATAACGCGAGGAGCATGCCAATGATGATTAATGATGCTGCCAATACTGATGATGCTGCCATTACTTGGGGCGTGGTGGCTCAGTGGTAAGTTCGGCGCCTTGTGACCGGAGGGTTGCAGGTTCGAATCCCACTCTAGCCGCTGCGTACGGACCTTGGGCAAGTCCTTCACTCGCAATTGCTCATGGCGCTTCGGCGTGAAAACTCCGGCACAGTATCAAATGCTGTAGTCGGGAGCGCCTCTGAGTAGTAGTTGACTTCGAGAGGCGCTATAGAAATATCCTGAATAAATTTAAAAAAAAAACATAATGATGATATTTTTGATGCTGATGATAATGATGATATTTTTGATGCTGGTGATGATAATGATGATATTATTGAAGCTGATGATGATAATGATGACACTGAAGATGCTAACAATATCAATGATGCTGATAATAATGACACTGATGATGACAATGCTGAAAATTATGATGATTAAGATGAAACTGATGATGATGATGATAATGCTGAGAACGGAATCCTAGTGCCATACCTTAAAGTAGAATTTGGGAATCACTTTGTAGTTTGTATCATCGAAGTCGTTCGAACCTTTCCATTCACTGTAAAGTCTTTTGAAGATTTCACTTTCTTCCTCATGCATTTCATCAGATGACTTTACCGCTACAAACAATGCGAAATTAGGAAATTCATCGAACATCTGCTGCATTAAGAAGAAGAAGAGCAGTTCCTAACACTAGCCCTGAGGCAGCCATAGGTATGAAATGTAAGGGACCTCATTTTCTTAGCCTCAGCATGTGAGGGCGACTGGCCAGTCCTCACCCTTGCCGTCTCATCTTCCCACCGACAGTGTACAGTCAGTGCACTCATTATAGCTGAGTTCGCTAGGCGGCACAGGTGAAACAGCAATCTCAAAACACGGGATCAGAATCCCCGACCTCTCGATTGACAGTCCAGCACACTAACAGTGCCCCAGTGTGCCAAGATATGGCTACAGGATACAAGTAAAGTACAGTTCATAATATTTAAGTACCAGTCTCTTCTGTAACTGACTTTTCACAAGAAGAGTCTTTACCTGCTGTGGAAAGGTGAAAAGAGATCATAAAAGAAATTCTGGCCTCTTTTTAAACAAAAAGATATCACTTCAAACACTCAAACTGCAGAACAGGTAAAAAAATCACTTAATACAATTTAGCAGTGGTAAAGGGACACTGTTTGACGACAGAAGCAACATAATCTGAGACAATCTCTAACCATGTGCAATAATTTCTAATTAAAAACATCTAATTGGTGACAAAAACTCAAAATTATCTGTCTTTAATCATAGAAAATGTGTTCTGCTATTTGTTTAGCTTTTCTCCTCTCTGTATCTTGTGCACTTTCATAAGAAACCTTGTCTTACAGACTGACCTTCTGGACGAAGATTGCAGCTCTTGTTTTGGCGTGCCATCGGTTGATGCCTTGTGCATTCGACATCGGCGCTATAGTTACTAATTACAACTATGCAAACTGTTTATAAGACGAGTTATGTAGTCAACTTAAGGCTACATGGATCGACTTAACTTTTGACCAGTTTTTGAAGGACACAGAAGCCAGAAGCAGATGGAACGAAATGGTCCGTGTTGCAGCTAATTCCCCGCTCGTGAGACAATGCGATATATTTAGCTGAATCCGTAAACATACACGGCAGATTACAAGATTTTATACTTAACATTTTAGATAATGAGATCTGTCGCTATGCAAACTGGGCATACAGCATTACTTACGGCGTTTCCGGGCGACGTAACTCTTAAGGGTATTCATAAGATCGCGGTTGTTAGCCATTTTACCCACGACCATAAAATTGCTTATTTATTTCAGATTTTAATGACTAAGTATCTACTTTTAACTGAAAACAATAAATATAAAAATACGATTGAGTGAAAATAGAGAACTTTCAATTTTTCGCAAAGTAGGTTGTTGCTGATTTCAACGACTATGCTCTGAAGTCTAAAACTATTTAGTATTCATCGATAAATTATTCATGCAAAGCAAGTAAGTACCGTAGGAATGTTACGGATCTTCATTTTCTGATTCTGATTAGACTTTCTGGAGGCTGGACATCAAGTTATCGTCGTCCAGTCTTCACTAAACAATTGTTTTATCATATTTGTTTCGTATTTGACTGAATTAGGGTGTATAGTTTCAGATGTGATCAAATAATTGTTTACATGCCTAGTACGTAGCTTATTTTTTGCAAATTTTGAGCAGTATGCTGGACGTACCCTCACTCTACTACAGCATGACCTCACACAAGACTGCCAACCGCTTTTTGTTTTGTACTGCGATTGGCCGTTAGCAAACTCACTCCGAATTTATCTCATACTCATAGTTACACTCATAGTTAATTAATTAATGGGAGTATTGCTGCCAAAATATTTAAAATTTCGCATTGGCTTATAGACGCTTTCATTTCCGTGGTACGATAGAGCATTTTTACAGTTAACCGACAATGTCAATCTTCTACATACTTGCTTGCTTATTCATGCCTTATCACGGCATTTCTGTGTATGTTCGGAATGGATCCAGAACTGATCCGAACACAGGCAACCGATCCATTCAAAAGAACACGTCTTTGGGTCAACTACCTCAGTTGCATATATCGCAGAAGCTGCATCAGTTGTTTACGAAATCTGCAGATACCTCGATACGTTAAATTATCGATTGAAATTGCAGCCTGAAAGGTAAATTATGATTATAATTGCATCTCGACTGTTACCGCTAAAGTGAGCTTGTTCGCGGGAAATAAAAGCTTTCTTAAAAGTAGAAAGTTTCATTGTTGAAACGTTAAATGACATAGGAACGAGCGAACGTATGAAAGGACGACAGAACTAGCGAACGAAATTCTTATTTTTCTTTGCTTTAAAAGTAATACTGCAGAAAAAACTATTCTGAAGGTGAAATTTTTGCAAAAATAATTCGCACTTTGGAACGCGTGATTAAAAACATTTAATCAAACAGTCGTATTGCTAATTTAAATGAAGTTTGAAGCATGAACTAAAACAGTAATTAACCGGCGTGGTGCAGTCAAAACTGAATAAACAAGGTGAGTAATGAGTTTTTATGTACCAAAGTCCTTATAATAGCAACCAAACATTCCTTTTGATATTCAACGATATAGGTAGGTTCGCGAGTAGGAATAAGACATCAGCAGGGTTGTTTGACATCCACCAAGTGCTTATCAATAGGGCTCGATCATTTGTTCTCTGTTGTTACCCAGGATCTCACCCAATAAAAAAAGTAGGATTGATGCCATACTGTCACAACAGAAATTGAGGAAATTGACATTACATTGCAGGAAAATGTGTACATTTACACGCATTGTCTTTGAGACATTATTTTTAGGTTTTTCTTATTATTTATGTTTTTATATTTATGTGCTTTATTAGTATTAGTATAAATGTGTTTTTATTATTGTGTTTTTTTATTACTGTGTTTTATAATTATTTGCTTTTTACTATTATTTTCATGTTTTATTATTATTAGGTTTTTTTATTATTATTTATGTGTTTTTATTATCCAGTCATTGTGTTTATAAATGCCCTATTTAAGAAGTGTAGGTAGGACTGCTTTCATCCTAACTCCTAGATAGAGGATTTCATTGCGGTTGGAAATGGTGGAAGGGGTGATCATTGTAGATTAGAAGTGAATTAAATTGTATCAAATAATGCGAACTACTCTGACTGACAGCAGAGTGAAAGTTAATAGCTTGACACTTGAAACTGTGTTTATTAGATGTCTGTACACCAAATTGTGATTAGCAATTGGGCAATCAAGAATATACTTAATTACTTACTTACTAATCTAATCTAAGGATTTCCAGGGCAGCATTATCGCAATGCACAAGATATTATTTTTATTATTATTTTTTAACTGACGCACATAACTGTAATCTCTCAGGATTTTAAATATTATGGATAGCATTATTCTTGAATGGCTAGTCTTCATTTATATTATTATTGTTAGACAAGACAACTTTTATTGACAGAATTGACAATTTACGTTTTTTAATTTGACAACTGCCATCTGATAATAAACAAAAGTGTAACATTAAGATAACAAAACAGTTGACAAAAAACTGAGGATTATAGACCAGTTTACCACGTCAAATTATTGCCAAAACAGGACACCGGATCATCCAACGGACATTAGGAAGTCAAGGAAAAGAAATAGATGTACATAATAACAACTGCTACGTAATACGTAGGTCTCTTCTACACGTACCTCTGAAATTCGGTCATGAGTGATACAGCCCAAGGTCATTGGACGACCCTGGCCCCTTAGTCAACTCAATAGGGGAAAAAAGCTCAGATGAGCTTATTGAGTCCAACTATAATATAAGAGAATAATAATTGGTAATAGACCGTCCTATGTAAGCAATTTATGCACATCATTAGTTAGCAAGTACTATCAGTCACAATGATCATATTTATAATAGTAGTAAATAAGATCGAAATTAACACAATACTAACAGTTGCAACCCTAATATTAGTAGTAATATTAATAGAACAAAAGGATACAAATAAAATAAATTGTTACTCATTTATTAGGCTCCACTATCTAACGACTAAGCATTAATCGATGGCTATGAGCAATTGTGAAATACTTGCTCAAGGTCATACACAGTAACCGCCTCAGTAGAGGAGGCTTGAACCCATACACTTCGCCTTACAAGGCAAGCGCTCAACCAATCAGGTACCATATCCCACCATTAACCAATGGTTGCTTTAGGTGTATTCATAGTTTAGCTTATCTAGATACTTCTAATGACTTAATAGTTTGTATGCAAGTAATTAAGGAGATAACATCACTCGCAGTAACACTAACGGAGCAATGGACTTGAAAAATGACCGATGACAATGGAGATAAGTTATTCATGGCCATCGCCGCCAAATGGCTCAGGTCAGGAATTGATGATAATGATGATGCAAGTATTTATTGTCTTTGTGAACATGTAACATTTCTAGAACATTTCTAACTCCCTTCACGACTGCAGTTTCCTTCTGGTTGATAACACTAATATATGGCCATACACTGCTTCCATAGTGCGGCGTAGAAGAGTAGATTGCCTAGCAGCTTGCAACTTATTTTCTGTATTTGTTTGAAAACCATTCAGTCTGACTGTATGGTATGATGCTGTCATATCAGAAGCATCTCTTGAAGAGGGCTATATAAATCTGCAATTACTATTGCATTACAAAGCCCCAGTTCAGGTTTAGGAACCCAGGCTGCACTTTGTAAACGTAATGAAAAGCGTCAGCTTTACATCAAAGCTTATCCGTCTGCTAAATAGGACCGGCTATCGTGCTAGGCTGTAGGTGTTGTCTGTACAGCGCCCTTGTAGCGGCATGGTCACGTTACGGCGCTCTAGAAATTGTCCCATGTTATTATTATTATTATTAGTAATGTGAATGTAAATCTCTAATCTCTCAGCACCACACAAAAGCAGCATCAGAGGCACTGACACTAGATCAAATCAAGTCTGCATGAAGCAGGTTGATTTTGGTGCCAGGTCAGAATCTGGGAGGTCAAGACGATGAGACAGCATGGTTGGTATGCTTAAGTGGTTTTTGTTGTGTAGATTTGGACGTGAGAGATGAGGTCACCAGACAGCAGATCGAAAGTGAACAGCAAACAGATCACGAAGACATGTAGGAAATGTCACAAACAGGTATTAGAAAAATCCCACAAATAGGACCCTCAGGTTATCTTAGTGTTGTTGTTTTTGCTGCTGTTGTTGTTGTCATTGGTATTTTGCTCAATCCTTGCCATGTATTACCGGTACATAAAATGCTGCCGGCGATTATGCACACTCGCTACGCGCCCATGGCCCCACAACCGTGAGCTTCCAAGTTATGACAACTTGTCTCAGAAATGCTTCCTCGCTAGGATGCTATACAAATAACTATGCTCTCCAAGATTATACTCTTCTCATCTCCTATCCTTGTGTATCACTTAATTTACAGTAACCTCTCTTTTTATATTATTGGTTATATTGTTTGATTATTTGACTCTAATATGTTTTACGGAGTACCAGAAGAGCTAGTGGAACTACTGGAGGACCTGTACAGTAAAACGATAAGCGCAGTGAGAGTAGACGGGGAGCTAACGGAATGGTTCAGAGTACATGTTGGAGTAAGACAAGGCTGCGGTCTATCCCCATACCTATTCAACCTGATATTGGAGGCAATGATGGACATAGCGCTGGCAGATACAGAAATAGGGGTGAGAATAAATGGAGAAATAGTCAACAACCTAAGATTTGCAGACGATATAGACCTGATGGCGGAAACCGAAAGCCAACTACAGGAACTAACGACCAGGGTACACGAAAGTAGTAAAAGATTCGGGCTTAGGATCAACGGAGAGAAGACCAAAACAATGACAATTGGCAAGGAAAAAAAGAAGATAACCATCACCTTGGAAGGAGAGGAGTTGGAACAGGTGGCGGAATTTGTGTACCTTGGGGGTGTAATTACGGAAGATGCAGAATCGACAAGGGACATAAGGAGAAGAATTGGGCTAGCATCAGCAATGTTTGGAAAGCTGAGGAAACTATGGAGATCAAGCAACATCTCAATAAGAACAAAAACCAAGCTATATGAAACACTGGTAATACCAGTCCTTATGTATGGAGCAGAGTCTTGGTGCGTGAAAAGGGAGGACGAGAGAAGACTGCTGGTGGCGGAGATGGGTTGGCTACGAGGACTACTGAATAGATCACGGAGAGAAAAGATACGGAACGAAGTGACACGAGAAGAACTGGGACAGAAGAAAACGGTAGTGGAAAGAATAAAGAAAAGAAGACTAACATGGTATGGACATGTGATCAGAATGGAGAGCGGAAGAATGCCGGCAAAGTCGCTGCACGGAGAAGTGGAGGGAACGAGGAGCAGGGGACGACCGAAGAAGAAGTGGATAGATAATGTACTGGAGGACATAGAAGACAGAGGATGGGAGTTAAAAAAGGCAATAGAACTCGCAAGAGACCGACCGAAATGGAGAAGTTTTGTTGGAGCCTCATCGTCGGTGAACACTTGACGGAGGAGAAAAAGAAAGAAAGAAAGAAAGAAATATGTTTTCCATGTACAGCGCTGTGCGTTTGCTAGTGCTTCTCAATAAAGAAAATACTTACTTACTTACTTATTGTTGTTGCTGCTGCTTCTTTTTGTTATTATTTCTTAATTTATTAAGCTCCACTATCTAACGATTACCGTAAGCATGAATCGAAAGTGCTGAGCAATAATTGAGTGATGGGGTTGCTCATGGTCCATACACAGCAAATTTTGTCTCCGAGCAGGAGGCTTGAACACATCCTCCACTTTAAGTGGGAGACATTCAAGCTGAAATGAAGAAAATACGATGAATTAAAACATTTATTATTGCATCATTTACTTCTTCCAATTTCAGTTGCCAACCGCTTGCAAGATGTGTTCGTGTGGGTTTCATTTTCGAAAATCCTCTCCTCCAACAACTTTAGAAGATGAACAAAGTTGGTTTTCAGATTTATTATTAGCTGATTAGTAACTTATTAGTAACTATTAGTTAATTAGTAACAGGGTGCACGGTAGTATGGTGGTTAGCGTGCTGGACTGAACTATGAGGTAAGAGGTTCAAATCCCTGTCAGGGAAGAAATTTGTTACACTCTCGGCGGGAAAATCAGATAGCGTGAGAGAGGACTGGCTACCTGCCCTCGTATGCTGATGCTAAGAATAATGAAGTCGCTAACGCTTCATACCCATGGCTGCTTCAGGACAAGCTTAGGGACTGATCTTTGTCTTCTAATTAGTAACTTCTATAGCTGTGGTACCTCATGCACAAGGCATCAACTGTTTGTTCGCAGATGTGCTTTTCAAGATCCAAACAGTGCCTAGCTTTTTTTTAGCTTTTTGCACATAATTTCTGAAGTGTAGAGTTTCAGTTGTATGGTATTGTTTTGCACTGTATTGAGTCATAGTTTACTGTATTTTATCATGTCACAGTGTAAATATTGTTTTGTATTTTATGTTATTTCATAATTTCGTTAGAGATGGACTTAATGTGTTGTTAACGAGCGACTAACAGTTACCCTGGTGAGGAGTAGTTGTCTTTGAGAAGTAGTTGGAAGACATCGCTATGGAAATGTTCAAATGATATCTTCCTTACACCCACTGAAATAAAATAACTGTGTTTTGGTGACTGAAATAAGTGAGCAGGTGATAATGCACATGACGTTTATAAGAAGTGTTGCTTCTAAACAAAATGAGATTCTGTTTTGTCTGTAGATGCCATTAAGGATGAAGTTCAGCCACTGAGATCGAGAAGAACGCGAAGCAAAAGACCTCAGTTTTTTGACTCCTTGGAATATGGAAGCAACTGTTTAAGAAAGGCACGGTACCTTTTATTCATCTAAATATTATTACCATTATTATTATTATTACAAATTTATTTAGCACCACTATCTAATGGCCAAGCGTCAGTCTATAGCACTGAGCAATTGTGAGTGAAGGAATTGCTCAATTAAGGTCCCTGCATAGTAACCATGTTGGGGGAGGAGTATCAAACATGTACTCTCCGCGATACAAGGCGAGCGCTCTTACCAATCAGCCACCTTGTCCCTGTCTTAGGTCACTTATGTTTAAACTCAAAATTTCTAATGCACTAGAAAGCTAAGTGCAGGGCACTTACTCATGAGCGTTACGTCATGTCAGAGGGGTTGTCCAGAGATGTCAAGGGAAGACCCAAGTCTGATTACCAAAGAGAGGTGTTTAGTGTAGGTCAGTAATGTAATATAATGGGACTAAACATTTACTTGGTGCCATATACAGCTATCTTATAATATGATCAGTACATGGTCTGTGTAGGGCTAGTATCATCTGCATCCCATTGAGCTTCCTGTACTGTAGTTTTTTAAGTTTTGCTCTGTTTTTCAGAAGTCGCGACTCTCTGCTTCAACAGTAGCAGGAAAAGTCGCAAAGAAGTCGGATCTGGCAGACAACACGAATAAGAAGTCGACTAAAGGTAAACGACGTTTTGATTGTAACTATAAGTGCTCACTGGTATAGCAACGCTACAAGAAGACTCATAGTAGGGGCCTGAGAATGTCTTTGCAGTATCAACAGTAACCAGAGTCCTGCTGCCTCATCTAATCCACAGGACAAGAGTTATGTCTAGGTGTCCACTTGGTGTTGTTATTATTACGAATTTATGAAGTGCCACTATCTAATGACCAAGCATCAATTGACGGCGCTGAGCAATCGTGAGCGAGGGACTTGCTCAAGGTCTCTACATAGTAACCGTCTCAAGGGAGGAGAATCGAACCCGTACTCTCTGCGTTACAAGATGAGCGCTCTAACCAGTTGTATACAGTGTCCCACTACTTATAATAATAAAGGTGTCTAAAGTCTAAAAATATGTAAATATGTAAGTAAATGATGAATATGTAAATAACTAAATAAAAATATGTAAATAAATAAATAAAAAATATGTAAATAAATATATGAATAAATAAGCATATGAAATTGTTTTTGCCAACAGATGGCGTCGAAGTCTCGAGTGTTTCTTCCACCTCAGCGCTGAGTCATTCATCCGAATCGTTCGCTTCCTCCACACCCGCATCTTCTTCCTCATCCTCCTCATCGGTTGCTACTGCAACTGCTGCTCCTGACAACCGTTCACGAACCTCACCAAACTTTAACGGACGCATGTTACGAGAGAACGGAGCAGCAGATCGACCGCTGTTGCTTTCGATCATACTCGCGGAGATCAATCGTAAATACATGTCGGTCAGCTTTAGACCTGTGTAGATGTTGTATGCAGGGAGACTTGCTCTCAACAGCATCACAGGTGGGACACGCTAGCCAATTGGCGAGAGCCAGTGGCGGTGATCTTGTTTGACAGGTGGGGGGAGGACATTTTAGAACTGATCTGGTGAAAAAAGAGTTTTGAACTGGTCTTGTGAAAAAAGAGGTAAAAAAATTGAAATGATCTTGTGAAAAAAGAGGTGAAAAAATTTTTTTCCGCTTAAATTTGATGACCTTTTTTTGTGTTTCCTCAAAATTTGGGGGGTCCGATGTATGGCGTGTCCCCCCACTCTTAAAGGTGGGGGTCTTGTCCCCCCCGGATCGCCGCCCATGGTGAGAGCGCTTGCCCATGGGCGTCCACAGGAATTTTTGTGAGGGGGGAATTTTTGTAAGGGGTGTGGCTAGAGATGTAAAAAAACATGTTTTTTTTGGCATTGAAATATTTCAATGAAATATTTCAGTTTTATTTGAAATATTTCAGTTTCCTTTGAAACATTTGAAATTAGTTTTTTTTACATTTTACAACTAATTACAACCATAATAACAGTTTATTTATTTCTCTCATATTACATATTATATGCATTATTGTGTTAGTGATGACCATCCTCGAGATACTCAATTTATTTCTAATTACCTGTTTTTAAGAATGACTTTTATGAGAGTTACATTATATGTTGAAAAACATATTTTATTCACCAAATGTCACAAATTACAGTTTGATCTAATAAAGTAGATGTTATTGTTCATTGTTATGCTTAACATTTATTATTAATCACTTGTTTTGTCATAAATGAAATAAATGTGATTTTAGCTAAATTCTGCTAGCCTAGGACACAGTCAATCGTATAGAATTCGAAACACTTTAGTGACTTTACAAGACAAATTATAAATCACAAATACTATGTCAACTAGACTCAATAATAATCCGGCGAACAAAATTTTACAAAAAGTTCTAAGAATACAACTTAGAACACAAACATAAATAGTACTATCAGTCAGACAGAGTAAACCATTATTAATAGTAATTATACTGCTAAAATCTGTCAGTTACAAGATTTCCTCATTGTTATTCATAGAGATGTAAAAAAAACATGTTTTTTTTGGTCATTGAAATATTTCAAAAAAACCTGTCAGAAATGAAATATTTCAAATGAAATATTTCACGCTCACATCACTAGGTGTGGCTAAATGACGTTTTTGCATACAGTAGCTATTTATGAACACAGAACACGTGATAACTGTAAAAATAAATAATGGTCAATGACTTGCCTAAATAATTGAGTGTTTTTCGCATTGAAAATCGTGTTGGGACTGTTGTAATAATCATAAGACTTTATTTTTGTAAGATAAGCGCAAAATCCAGGGGGCAGATGCCCCCTTGCCACCCCTCCGGACGCCCATGCGCTTGCCTTGTACTGCAGAGAGTACGGGTCCGAGCCTCCTCCCCTGAGATGGTTACTGTGCAGGGACCTTGAGTAAGTCCTTTGCTCACAATTGCTCAGTGCCATCAATTGGTACTTGGTTATTAGGTAGTGGAGTGGTGCTTAATATATGCGTAATAATAATAATTAATACGCATTTGTTGGTATTCTTCTGACTGTTGTGCTTCAGTGACTGTGTTAATTGCCAAATTTTGCAACAATCTATGTAAGCTAATGTGCAATGTCGAATAGAACTGATTTTCATAACTCATGTAATCCGTAGTCTTCAATGTAAGATAAAACAATTTCGTGTTTAGTGGTTTGTGTTTAACGTAGAATGTGCAAGCTCTGAAACGCTTCTTCATACTCTGAAGTGCTTTATCTTCTTATGAAATGCTGTATCTTCCTCTGAAGTGCTTTATCTTCCTCTGAAATGCTTTATCTTCTTCTGAAATGCTTCTTCATCCTCTGAAATGCTTTATCTTCTTCTGAAATGCTTTATCTTCTTCTGAAATGCTTTATCTTCTTCTGAAATGCTTCATCATCCTCTGAAATGCTTTATCTCTTCTCAAATGCTTTATCTTCCTCTGAAATGCTTTATCTTCTTCTGAAATGCTTCATCATCCTCTTTCCTCTTAAATGCTTTATCTTCCTCTGAAGTGCTTTATCTTCCTCTTAGATTATTCTTTATCTTCTGAAATGCTTGATCAGCCTCTGAAATTTTTTATCTTCCTTTGAAATGCTTCATCATCTCTTAAATGCTTTATCTTCTTCTGAAATGATTCATCATCCTCTTTCAGCATAACGTTTACATTCAGCGTCAAAAGTAGACTTTGTAGTCAAAAGATGAAATCTTCAATTTGGAAATAGGATGTTTGAGGTGGCTGGTCCCGCTGAATGGAACTCTACCAGAA
Organism: Allolobophora icterica; assembly: GCA_963556255.1. NCBI lineage: Eukaryota > Metazoa > Annelida > Clitellata > Crassiclitellata > Lumbricidae > Allolobophora > Allolobophora icterica. Next base: position 5,224,707 of record OY744616.1, on the reverse strand, counting down.
ACAGTTTGAAGATCCACTTCAATAATGATGTATGATGTCCAGGCTTATGTCCATGGGCCTCCTTCCTCTCAACTTCTTCTTGTTCAGCGCATCGAAGCTCTTTCTCGTGATCTTCATACCTGGATGTCTTGCAATCGCCTCTCCCTCAATTCGTCAAAAACCCAGTTTATCTGGTTTGGCACTCCTCAGCAACTTAAAAAACTCGACTTTGCTGTGCTGTCTCAAAGGTTTTCGCTTTTCACTTTCTCGTCTAGCGTTCGTGATCTAGGAGTGACCCTTGACAATTCTCTCACCTTTACTGAACACATTTCCAAACTCACTCGCACTTCCTATTTTCACCTAAGGCGCCTTAGAGCTATCCGTCGCTCTCTGTCATCTCCAATTTTCACTTCAATTGTCCATGCATTTGTCTGCTCTAGACTTGACTACTGCAATTCCCTCCTCATTGGTCTTCCCAAAGTCCGTCTTGCTCCTCTTCAGTCCGTTCTCAATGCTGCTGCTAGATTAATTGCCCGTCTTCCTCGATTCTCTCATATCACCACCTTTATGGCAGAAGAACTCCACTGGCTCCCGCTTTCTGCCCGCATCCAATTTAAGGTCCTCATCCTTGTCTCTAAGGCTCAGCTTGGTTTCGCTCCAAAATATTTATGTGACTTATTTCATCGCCCTCACTCTGCGGCTTCTCTTCGTCCTCTTCGTTCATCTGACCGTTTGGACCTCCTCGTTCCCCGTGTCAGGACTTCACTGGCTCAATCTAGGTCGTTTGCTTCCATTGGCCCTGCTCTTTGGAATGGGCTTCCTCCGTTTGTTCGTTCTTCTATTCTCTCAGGTAGCGTCTCTTCCTCTTTTACCTTTCTTAAAACTTGCTTTTTCTCTCGGGGTCTATCGCACTGGGAGCGCTTCTGAATGGCCCTCCCGCTAGAAGCGCTTTATAAATATCCGAATACAATACAATACAATACAATACAATAAATACTTTTAAAACCACACTCAAAACTCATAAATTTATTCTCTTAAGTACTATAATTAACTATAAGTAAGCTTACTGCATTGTTACGCGTCCTTTGAATAAGACTGTTTTATTAAGGCGCGTTATAAATATAAGTTGTATTGTATTGTAAGGTATGATAAGGTAAGGTCGACGTCAGCGGTCACAAGATGTCGTTAAACTGTATGATAATAAAAAAGTTGTTTTCGACACCTTTAAAACGATTTTAACGTACGCTATAAGAAAACTAACTGATCGGCTAATTTCAATTATAATTGAAGAGGTCGCAGTCAACGGCCAAGGCAGGCACAAAGCTACAATACATTGAAATTGTAACCTGATAATACCATACCCTCCGTACAAAGTTAAGAAGTTCGCATTGAAAATGTGCGAACATTATAACAATCGTAAACAGACTTAAGAGGCAAGTTAAGTTTAGAGCGAAAGACAGTCTCTCGGTAGCAGAGATGCAACCGTGAGGAGGTATAGCCTACAGTTCCAGAAGGAGGGATCTGCAAGTGTGAATTAACGCCGGTCAAAGACAAAACGGGTACCACGAACAACATACTTTCCAGGAGATACTGGTCAAAAAGAGAACAGAACTAAAGCTATCAAAATTTAATGTCGTCATGCTGACTTAGATACATGAAATTCTACAGCGCCAATGTTCAGTGCTCGAGGCATCTGTAATGCACTAAGATCGATGTGTGTATCAGATTTGCATAGACCCGTATACCAATATGGGCATATTCAAGTATCTCAGTTAGGTACGGCTTATTTTGATGAAACTCATCTGCATATTTGCATTTTCAAAAAAAGTAATTAATCAGTGTCAATCATCAATAAGTAAAAAATTTAATGTTGTGTAAAACGACGCGATTTCTAAACTTGACGCAAAGCTGCAACGGGAGACAATCGCTAACAAAGTCAAATTCGTATGAGCGAAGTTGGCAATGAAAGTGATATTATAATTATATAGGTCAAAAATCTAGAAAGACCTTTTAAACCTGCGTACTTAAAGAAAGTGCAAGAGCACCATACACCTCAATATCTAAATATAGATATCGATGACTAGCCACATCGTGAAACTGTTTTAAGTAATTTCTGTTCTTACTACAATAGTAACCACTTCGCCATAAAAATATTCGGTATTTTATTGTACACGTTGAAAAATTACGCTATGAATTCATATTATTTAAAATAAGCTATATCACCAGTCCACCCGTAAAAGAATTTGGATAGTTTTAATAACATTTTGTTGAAAAGGACACTGGTTATGTTTGGGACCAAGGACCAATCGTTGGTTTTGGGCTTAAGAAACAACGACATTGTGCGGTACAAATCGATTGACTGCGCGACGTTAATTTGCTCTCGTGAGCTGCAAAGAAAACAAACAAATTTTGCGAAAATGCCATCGTTAAATGTCCGTTTTAATTACCATTTTAACGTTTAGACACGTACTGGGATGCTGCAAATGTTACACTTGGCAGCTCTTTAATACACGGAAACCTAAATCATATTGCGTGTTTTGTTTTGCTTGAAGCTGTTGCGTTGGGATGGATCAGGTGGATGCGTCAAGTGCCGCTGGTCTTGAGGAGAGGGGCGGTACGGCTGATAAACGACAGGCAGTTGAGACTGGGGTTCGAAAGCAGAGAATATTCAAGATAATCGTCATCGGAGATTCGAACGTCGGCAAAACTTGCCTGACTTTCCGATTTTGCGAGGGCAAGTTTCCGGAGAAAACGGAAGCGACGATTGGAGTTGACTTTAGAGAAAAGAACATAACGATTGGAGATGACACAATAAAGGTAATTCCTTGTTTTTGTATCAACTTGGAAATTTATTTAGCGCCGTCTGATCTCGTCTTCAACCTGCTTCGAGCCGAGGATTACTCTCACCATGCACAGTTTTGTTACATTCACTTCTGTTTCTTGTTTCCTTCAAGAAGTGATAATCCAGTCAAAAACTTTATGAGTGCCATTTAATACTGAATAACTACCTTGCCTTTTTATGTATTTGTTTATAGGTAACTAGGTAAACACATTTGTTGGTATTTCTACACGACTGCAGCTGAAAGATCTTGGGGTGTAGAGCATAGACAGCCAGGGGCGTCTACACCATAGAAACCTTGGAGCAAATGCTTCATCCAAGAAATAGGGGGAAGATCTGTCAGTGTGTGCCACCATTTTTTTTGGGAGGGAGGGGATAAGGGGAGGGGAAGAAGATGGGGGAAAGGGGAAGTTGCTCCAATAACTGGGGGGATAGACACCCCTGTAGACAGCCATAGCAATCCAAACAACAGGAATCAATTTTTAACCTCCCCACATATGACGTGATAAATACTGTTGCTGCTTAGAAGTGTTTTCCATAAATGATGTACATTTATCCAATTACATTAGGTTACATTACATTACAGCTTCAGATATGGGATACTGCTGGTCAAGAGCGCTTTCGTAAGAGCATGGTTCAGCACTACTACCGTAACGTCCATGCGGTCGTGTTCATGTACGACGTCACGAAGATATCCTCGTTCGAGAGCCTGCCGAGCTGGATCGAGGAGTGTGAAGCTTACAATCTGAGCAACCAGATTCCTCGCATCCTCGTCGGCAACAAGTGTGACGTTCAGGACAGGGTTGTCGTCAGCACTAGCGCTGCACAACGTTTCGCCGACATGCATCAGATGCCGTTGTTCGAAACGTCAGCAAAGGACAACAGCCAAACTGATCACGTCGAGTCAATTTTCATGACGCTGGCACACAAACTGAAAAATGCCAAGCCGATGATGCCGTCGCCAAGTGTTTACTCTCCCGCACAGTCACCACATGGACAAGGCCCACTGCGGCTAACAGGCGACTACAGGAATTCCTCGTCCTCGATGGACAATGGTGGCTCTTGCCCCTGTTAAGAAGAACATTGAGAGGGTGTTTAACATGCTATGCAAGTAGTGAGATACGTACACTGGAAGCTGTTGATGATGCTGACTGTGGGAGCCTTGTTACCTTTGTTATCCTTATGGGTGCTGCTCTTTTGGGTATGTAATAAGGTAAGAAGGTGGGAATTGTTACCCTTATGATCAGCGAGGCCTTGTTAAACTGCATACATGTACAGCGTGTTTGAGCCGGTCTTGAAAATTGCTACGCAAATTTGCCTTGGTTTACTGATCCCAAAAATTGACAAAGAATACAGGTTAGCAGGGTATTGGGGAACAAAATGTAGACCAAAACAGGACCAGAGTCTCACTTAATTTGGGCCACCAATTTAAAAGCAGTGATGAAGAACAGTTTGCATTGCTAATTAAACATGTAGTTAAAATATCCATATATATATGCTGGATTTTCCTTCTAATACCTGTGTTTGGAGACCATGTCAAGTACCACATCTTAGCAAGGCAACGGAATAATGAGGCCATCTAATTAAGTTCAGTTAAATTTTGGATCCGTGCTATGACCGCCTTATATCAGAATCTGTGCTCTACTCGAGCATGCCCTGGTTTACATACAATTGCTCTAAATTAATGTATTGTTAGATCAGACAATTGTGTGGTTACAGCGATTGCAATTATCTGTACAGTCCCTGTGGTTAGTTTTGTGCAAAAAATATAGTGACTGAATTAATTATTATTCAGTTATTATTATCATTGTTATTGAAAGAGTTATTACTGATTTAGAACTATTTGATAGTTGAGTAAAATTTGCTAAAAATTATTTCTTAAGAGTATTGCACTTTGAAATTGAAAATGATTCAGCAGAGTTCATGCAATCAAAGGTAGAGCCGAATATGAAGGAAATTCTGTTTAATTCCATTTTAAAAACTGCCACTTGGTTGCACTGACGGAGTAAACGAGTAAAGAATATCTACGGACATCATTTGTCGAACTTTGTCGTTTTGCCAGCAGCATGCTCAAAACTTCGTGATGTAATGCTGCTGCTCTGAGATTTCTACACTGAGATTTTAAAATCCTTGTAGCTAGCTTTTTTATTTTGCACAGATCTGCTTTCTCTGTTGTGTCACTTAACTTGCCTTATGGTAGCAATGAACACATTAGAATTAGATTGCCAGAAATAATATATTTCTTGCAGCAATTAAATCGTACAGTAATACAACATACGTATGACTCAACTGATTACAATACACTTATACAATACAACTGTATTTGATATTAGTGAACAACTCACTGTTTCTCTTTAACTTTCAAGAATTTAGATATCTAACAGCTCTTCACCTGGCGACTAAGTAACCATGCCTCAGATATAGCGCCCCTCCAAGATACCTACATGGAGGCGCTCCCACCCCAACTGCGGCGATGAAGAAGGAAGCTTTCTCAGATGAACTAAATTATCCGAATGCATTGCTTATCTTACCCTTTATTTATTTGTTTAATAATATCACTATTTATTGGAATAAAGTTGCTATATTTAGCAGTTGTTAGAATAAACCAAGCAGGTGAATGGTGTATTTGATTTTGAGAAGGCTCTTGAATCTTGATATTCTAGACCAAAGTCATTATGATTTTTCTTATGCACCGTGTTGGTTTTATACGTTAATTTTCTTCAATTTCAGTGTTTATTTTGATGTAATTTTGGTGATGAAAATCATTTCTTTTTTGTTACCTGATGTGTTGATGTTACAATTGTGTTAACTGTTAATTTTGGCCTGCGTGATTAATTTCTTAATTATTAATTAATTTACTGTACCGTGTTTGAATGGAGTATGGAGTATTTTGGTAAGCCTTAAGTTTTTGGGTGTAATTTTTTTTCTATGTTCTTCATTTTTAAATCTGAATTTGTTGATCATTTTCATAAAAATGTTTTGAAGTAATCAACATATAAAGTGAATATGTTTCCAAGTTTTTCCAGGTGCAGATTCCATATAAATGTGTAATTACGGTACTCTGGGTCATATAATTTGTGTTTTTGCATGCTGTGAGATCAGATGTTTGCTCAACTAACGTTAGGGAGGAAAGACGAGTAGTGAAGATTATATATGTTAGGGAATATCTAAAGTTTCACTAGAAGCTGAAAAAGTCATATTTCAGTTCCTCTAAAGAAACTTAAGAACCATGAAGCTAACACACTTTCCCTATTACTCATTTTCCCCCTTCTATACACAACCTGAAATGGTGTTTTTTTTCTGACGGAAAGTGTGTATTTGAAAATGTCAAGTGTGCAGTGGACTTGTCTGGAGTGTGCAATACATAGTACACACTGCACACTCCAGATAAGTCAACTGTGTAGTATGAATTTTTGAGAGATTAGCTCAAGTCAACTACATGTGATTTCATTCTAATACCAGAAATTTTACTTACCAGTGCAAGTACTCTTTGAGGGAGAGAGAGAGAGAGAGACAGACAGAGACAGAGCAGTTGACATTTATGAGTACGTACTTTAGTCACTGCTTCTATGTATGACTTGGGTGTGACCTTGGACCAGGAATTGACCTTCTGTTAGAATTGAAGATAGTAGGTGCTTTTATCACCTGCACCAGATCGCCACTTGACTCCACTCACTCTGCTAAGGCTGCCTCTAACCTGATGCATGCATTTGTGTATACTGGGGTCGACTATTGTAATGCCATATATGCAGGCCTGTCTCTTTTTAATTGGCCATTGATTGAACAATGCATGATTCAAAAGCCAGTTTACAGTTACACCTACATGTATTATGTACCAATGTACAGTGTAAAATGTAATGTGCAACAATGTACAGTGTGAACTGGAAATCTTCCTCACTGAGAGCAAAATCAGTATCGGTTAAAGAAATTAATAAATTGCAATCAGATTTAATAATTAATAAATAAATATTTTATAATCAACTGATAAATTGTTTTGTGTGCATTCTCGTTTGAGTGGTGTAGTGGCTGACTGCGTTAACGAGTCACCTCAGCATTTTGGTTCAATTCCTGTATGGTCATGCAAAGCAGATAATTTGACAATGTTATCTGTTCAGTAGCTCTCTGGTAATGTGATCCAACGACTGTAGGTTCAAACTAGCTTAATAGACTCTGTAAAGACCAAGAACAAGCTGTTTGCACGCATATTTCTCATGCCTCAGAAATACTGACCTGCACTGTGTAACACAAATAGGTAAACAACTAAACAAATAAATGTAAATAAGTAAACAACAAATAAATTAAAAAATTAAAAATGAATGTAAAAAATAAATAACAAATAAACGTAAATAAAGTAAATAAACCGAAATTGTTGCATACTGTTAATTACTTGGTTACCAACCACGTTGAATATTGAAGTTGAATATTTATAAAGCACATTTTATAACCTCACAAAGGCTGTAAAACATGGCTGTTGTGCAGTTAGGGTATAGGCTACAATGGAATAAGGCTATAGGCTACTTGGCTTAAAATGGACAAAGGTATAAATTAGAATTCTGTGATTTCTGGCACTTGGCCAACTCATAGAGTATACAAGAGTGGAGTTCCTATGGGTCGCTTTTCAGTGCCGTGGTCGAGCAATATTGGGTCAGGAAAAGTAACAGTATCATCTTCATCACCACCACCCCATCATCACCAAATGTTATCATTCATCATCACTATCGGGGGGGGGGGGGCCCGATAGCGCATTGGATAACATCTGGCGTAGAGTGCGAGAGGTACAGAGATCGAGTCCCATAGGCGGACATGCTTTGTAGGCTGCAATTTGCGCCGTGTATTGCAGGCTGTCTGTTCTGTTAGTAGTTAAGATTTATCGCATAACATGTACATGTACAGCGCAGTGCGTTTGCAGGCGCTTAATTAAAGAATAAATATTATTATTATTATTATTATTATTATTATTATCATCACCATTATCATATCATTAATCATCATCACCACCATCATATATAATCACAACTATTATCATTCATCATCATCATCATCATCATCATCATCATCATCATCATCATCATCATCATCATCATCATCATCATCATCATCACAACCATCAAATATAATTACCACCATTATCATTCATCATCATCCTCATCACTGTTATCACGCATCATCATCACCACCATTATCATTCATCATCACCACCACCATCAAATATAAGCACCATTATCATTCATCATCATCCTCATCACCGCTATCAAATATAATCACCACCATTATCATTCATCATCATCATAACCACCATCAAATATAATCACCACCATTATCATTCATCATCACCGTTATCATTCATCATCATCACAACCATCAACTATGATCACCACCATTATCATTCATCATCATCATCATCATCATCATCATCATCATCATCACCACCACCACCACCACCACCTTCAAATCACCATTATCATTCATCATCACCATACTCACCAGTCATCATTAAGGCCACCATTATCATTATCACCGCCACCATCATTATCATAATCATCATGTCAGCTGTATCAGTATCAGGAGATCAATAAAAATAATCAATCAGCTAATCAGTTATATTTTATAGGTTCAAGTTTTTGTCATAACAGCTTAAGCTCAAAACAGCTCAAGATAAAACCTCGCATAAAACGCATTTCTTTTAACATAGAATAAATAGATAATTTAAAAAATCGTTTAATTTATTAATTGGCGGCCATTTTAATATTTAAATTATCTCCAATAAAACTGCATGGACAGGTCAGCGGCTCCAAATCGCGCTCCACGACCCACGCAACGGTGAGAGTGCGAGGTCGGTCGGCGCAGGGCAAGCCTTCGGCTGGCCGGCGCTCGATCGCTTTCCGCCCAGGGCGCGATCGGCCGGTAGGGCAGGCGCTGGACCAATGAGCCGGTGTGTGGTCATTCCCATTGTTATTGTCCATCTGCTGGTCATTGGCGGTCAGTCAGTGGTCACTCTAATCCATTATAACCGCTGTTCCGATTCTCACCATCGCCCCGCCGTTCCAGCGTCTTTGAAAAGAAACAACCGCACTTGGTTGGATCAGTCTGTTAGCGTTTCGCGATAAACGCGTGTATAGTCGCGTGTTGAAAGCTCTGTGAGGTAAACTTCTTAATCTACCTAATGCGATTTGTGGGAGCCGGTGCCTTTCTGCGTGCGCATGATTAAAGGCATCGTTTGTGACATCTACATTTATGTAGCATTCCTAATATTCAGATCTAACAAAACCTGTACACTTTTGAGATAATTGATCGTGCTAGCCACGTTTGTAATCTTCCGAATAACGTGTTAAATTATTATAAATTATTATAATGAAGCAGCTGCAGTTATTAAAAGACTATTCTAAAAGCCTCCCTCCTGTACTATTATAGACTACAATAAACTAGGTGAGTTATCTATGATTTGTTGTGGCAGTTTAACTGCATTTTTTAATTTTAAGACATCATATTTGTTCGAATAGTTAGGTTAAATGCGTGTTTATAACTCGCTTTGGAAACCGGACTTTTTATTTGGTTTTTTAACATGTAAAGGTAGCGTTTTGCTTGTGACCGTCACTATAACCAATTAACTATTATAAACCAATATGGCCGTTGTGGTGAGCGGGTAATAAGTCTCGCTCATTAACCAAAATGGGCTTGAGCGCTCTTTCAGCTGGGTTGCACCGGGTTTCTCGTACTTTTTGGAGACTTCGGCGGCGTTGGAAACTTTGCGGGCAAATGCGTTCCTGGAATACGATTCCAGAGTTCAGTTCTGGGAAGCGCGCCAGTCTCAGATTCTCGGATATGATTGTGCGTTGAATAGAGCTTATCGATGACGGCAAGTTTTACAGAATCCAAGAATAAAACGATGGATGTCCAGCAATTAAAATTCGAAACAGATCCGGTTGCAATTTTGCTACAGCTTTTGTTTATAAGGATGGTGATTGATTTGTTTGTCTGTGTACGTGTTTGATGGGTGTGTTTGAAACTACACAGGCTTGGATTTTTCCATTGTCACACATGCAGATTGATGTCTGTGGGATAGGACGTGTGTGATCCAGGTTTAAAAATGACTGTGTGACCCTCTCAGAAGAGTTGTAACACTGACTGACCTGGAAATTCATCTGACTTTTGACTTTATTTTTTTTATGTTGATGCCTTGTGCATTAGTAATTGTAATTTGCAAATTGATATAGTCAGGGGCACCACAAAGTTAGTGTTTGATATTGCTGCTGTGTTGTTTGTGTTTTTTCTCTTCTGTCCTTCTCTTAAGCATTAGCAAGACTAACTGAATATAATTTATAGATAAATGACAGTGATAGCATTCTGTATAGTGTACGCCACTACTACTAATAATAATAAAAAGAATTGTAATTGTAAAATTTAAGGAACTTCTGTTGCACTGGTGTCGACCAATCAACCATCAATCATCAATCAATCAATATTAATCAGTGATCAATCATCAACCAATGGCACACCAAAACCAAGCCGTAATCAGGTCAATTGCCAGAAGATCAGTCTGTTAGATAATGAGTTATAATAATAATAAATTGCACAAATGTTATTGACCAAGAGCAACATTACCTGTAACATCGATACAATACTTTACCAATGCTAAGTTTCTTGTTACATATTAATAATAATTACATAAATAAAATTGAATTAGATAAATTGGAAATTTTCCAGGCATCTGCATGGTTGAGCCAGATTCCAAGTGACAGCTTTGCAGCCGCGATGCAGGTTAATCGGAAGTACGTGTTCACGGTGGATCAGCTGGAGCTGATAAGGAGACTTCGCAACAGCGGACTGACCAAGGACCAGGTTCTGACAGCATTCGACTCTTTCGAACGCCTTGACAATCAATGCGGAACATCACTTAACATTCCCATGACACTGGTATGAGATATCGTGGACGTAACATGATCCACGTTGTAATCACAGATTTTATATAACACCTATACGAGAGAGACTCGTCAGAGGCGCTCTCAACGTAACAACGGACGTTGTGTAACGATGTAAACGATGTAATACCATAATCGATATAAATGATGTAATAGCGTAATCGATGTGAACGTTGTAATACTGTAATTGATGTAGCATAATTGATATAAACAGTGTAAGAGCGTAATTGATGTAAATGATGTAATAGCATAATAGATGTAATAGCATATGTAATATAAATTGTGTAATAGCATAATATGTGTAAACAATATAATATAGTGTAAATGATGTATAGTGTAATATTATTATTATTATTATTATTATTATTATTATTATTATTATTGTATGTGTCTAGATACTTAACATAGCACCTTTTAAGTACCTGACAAAAGTGCTGATATGGTGTTGTGTCCGTAATTATGCGTTTAGTAAGCACCATCATCTAATGACTAAGCACAGTCAATGGCGCTGTGCAATTGTGAGCGAAGGACTTGCTCAAGGTCCCTACACAGTAACCATCCGAGGGGAGGAGGATCGAACCCATGCTCTCTGTGTTACAAGGCGAGCGTTCTAACCAATTGGCCACCGTGTCGCACAGCGTTTACACCAGTGATACACATTACACCACGAAGGGTTGTAGTTCTACACCAATGATGTGATACAGATTTACACCAATGTAGTTGTTTTCTGTGATGTTTGCAGCAGGCCCTGCAGGCGCAGGCGTTGCAACGGTTGGTGCTGACAGTTCCAACCACGGTTGGCATGGCAACGAATGTGCTCTCGCTGCAGGACAACCAGTTGCAGCAACTGCTGCAGCAGCACCTGTCGAAGCAGCAGTTGTCCCAGCAACAACAGTTTTCCCAGCAGCAGTTGTCCCTAGTGCAATTGTCACAGCAACAGATGTCTCAGCAACCGTTGCCCCAACAGCCTCTGTTACAGCCGCAGTTGTCTCAGCCGGCACAGCAGAGACAACAGCTCATTCTGTTGCAACAGCAATTGTTGCAAAAGCTGTCGCAGTCGGCGGTTGTACAGAGCCCGCCGAGTCTGGTTCCGCAGAATCTCCCCCTGTCGTCAAATCAACCTCAGCAGCATCATCAGGAAGAAGCAGTGATGCTCAAGTCTATCTCGGACCCGGGCAACATCACGGACAACAGCAACAACAGCGAAGACAGGGCAACGGAGGCCGGAGAGGAGGGTGAAATCGATTCGGACGAACTAAAGGAGTTTATTAGGTACTTTTCCATTACTTTTACTTTGTCTTGTAGGGGCTTGGGCTTGATAGTCTACTGGTTAGTATGACAGACTGTCAATCGAGAGGTCAAGGGTTCGAATCCCACCAGAGCAGAAATTTGTTTCTAGATTTCTGCTTCACCTGCGCCCCTAGCCAACTCGGTTATATTCCCCTGCTATAATGAGTACACTGACCGTAAACTGTCAGTGGGAAGATGAGAGAGTGAGATAGAGGACTGGCCGTACACCCCGATATGCCGAGGCTAAGAAATTGAAGTCAGTATCACTTCATACCCATGTCTGCCTGAGCCTGCCTCTGAAATGAGTGATTATCTTATCTTATCTGAACATTTATAAAGCGCTTCTCTCAGCAGGGCTATACAGAAGCGCTCTCAACATGACTGGTCCGTAAACAGGTAAGTCTTTAGGCAGCGAAGAGACGCAGGTGTGATTCCCTGTAGAATCCTACTACGGACTGCAGGGGGAAGGTCATTCCACAGTGAGGGACCCACTACTGCGAAAGTTCGATGCTGGGCAAGGGAAGTTCACGATCGAGGGACAAAAAGATCAAATCGGTTGGAGGAACGAAGTGGGCGAGAAGAGCAGGCAGAGAGTGGTTTGCACAGATTTCAGAGATATTTAGGCGCTAGACCCTGCTGGGACTTAGTTACTAAGAGCAAGACCTTAAATTACAAGACCTTATATTACTGTACATTACATTTGGGCTTTTTCGTTTTAGCCAAGGCGAAGTCGCTTGCCTGGAGGAGATAAAGGATTTCATTCTCAAGCACAACGTCAAACAGCAGCAGATAGCAATACTCGCAGGTCAGCTGTTAATTCGTACGGACTGGTCTTCTGGATATTGACCTGATTGCGACTTAGCTTTGGTGCACCATGAATTGATGCCTTGTGCATTAGATATCAGTGCAATAGAAGTTGCTTTTTCAGAACATTTGTCATTTGTGTGACAAAACATCAGTGGTAGATTTTGTCGGTCTTGACAAAATTGCCTAGGATTTGAAAGTAGGGTTTGGTTTAAATATAGGTAAAACAGTTTGTGCATTGTGCATTTACAGCTCTCGTCTTTATAGTTTGCTTCCAGTTTTTTTTTATGTACAGTTGCACGTAGTTTGTTTCAGTTTTCTCGTTTTCCACATGTATAGAATAGTGTCATATTTTAAACAGCAATCTACCCAAATTTAACTTTTTTTAATAGGTGATCCTATTTAAGCAGGATATTGGTCCTTTCTGGGTCTGCCTCTTGAATCTGGGTTCAATAAAAGTGATTGATTTATTGACTGAGCTTGCAGGTATTTGTGTGCTTGATTACCAACTGGATTATGTGATTAGATTTGGCATGTGGTCGCTGTAGCCTACGTTGATATATTTGTAGCTTCGGTAGTTGCTCTTGTGTGAAATTTATGAATTTTTTCAACGTTGCAGGGGTCAGCCAGCCCTACGTGAGTCGATATCTGAGAGCCGATTTTAACAGCATGTCAGAGCGCAGTTGCAGAGCTATCAAGAAGTGGTATCTGGCATACAGGAAGAACCCTGTGGCAATAGGTACAGTTTGGAGGACTTCTGTATTTGTGGTCAGATATTTTGTTGTCACTACTGTGCACTACAACAACTGCTGCTGCTGCTACTATTGCATTAGACACCTTCGCAATAGAAGTTACTAATTAATATTACTACTACCACCACCACCACCAGTATTGTCATTGTGTTCTTAATATTATTGTTATTATTACTATTAATGGTTTGTTACTGTTATTAATAAATGGACATTTGTAGCATTTGCAATTAAATACAGTATAAATATAAATGTAGATATAACTTAGAAAAGTTTTAAAATTTATAGATTTCTAACCCAGTGGCAGTAAGTAAGCAGAGAGTCTGTATCTCATAACTGATAATTTTTTCTATTGCTGCAACATTTTAGATCCAGCAGCAAATTCGGCTCTGACGATGAACAGTCCCGGAGGTTCGCCGACACTAAAGAAACTAATATCACAGGCTTCCATCGACCTCACGACCTTCGTCTCGAGCCCTCCATCAGCCAGCGGTGGTGAGATGGATTTTCTCAGCTGTCCACGTCGGGAACGATTTGTCTTCCGGCCGAACCACCTCCAGATCCTCGAGAGTTTCTTCGTCGAGGACAACTATCCTCACTATGACAGACGAGATGATATAGCGAAAGCATGCAACGAATCAACGAAAGAATTGGGTAACTGATTATCTGTACTTTCATTCATGTTTACCCATGCAAAAGTGCATTGAGTTTCAGATCTTGTGCTCCATTTTAGCTCAGGGATCTTTGCATGTCAGTATCTTCCTTCCCCAGTCGCAGTTTTTTCCACCCTGCAATGCATGGCGACTTTGTTGTTCCACCGGCCTGGTCTTCCATGGTCCAGCACAGAAGTTTTGCTGTGGCCAGCCCATCCTTCTGGAACAAGCTGCCTAACAACCTGCGACATGAGATTCTCAGCCTCTCTTTGCCTCTATTTCACAAGCTATTGAAGACTGTGTTTCAATATAACTTAGTTGGGACGCTCGATAGTGTAAACCCCAGCGCAAGGTCAGAGATTAAAATCACCACCATGGCAGAAATTTGATTCGAGACTTCTGCCCTACCTGCACCCCTAGCCAACTATGATGAGTACTCTGACAGCACGCTGTTAGTGGGAAGATGAGACAGCGAGGGAGAGGATTGGCCACCAGCCTTCATATGGTGAGGCTAAGAAAATGATGTGACTGACACTTCATATTCATGGCTGCTTAAGGGACTGGTTTTCTTCTCTTCATATTGTAGTTATTTTGAAATTAAAGATTAAAACTGTTGCTGTTTGTTATGATTTTACAATGATAAGTACTCAGTTCTATACCTGACACATAGATCCAAGGAGTATATCGAATGATGGAGCTGCACGTCGATATTAAACACGATGATCAGTTCAGCACTTTTATGTAAGACGCTTCCCGTGACTCTCCTGTTAAAAACCGTGACATATATAGTCTGAAAAATACAGTATATGGTAAACTGTAGCGCTTGGTTTATGATATGGATTTGGTCATTACCTGAGACAGTGTAGGAACCTAGACTACATTATTGAGCGCCATCGATTGATACTTGGTCTTAAAATGGTCATATTAATTATTAAATGGATTGTGATATAGTACAAAAATCGTAATATTTTGGCTTTCCTTGCAGTTGGTCGTGAGTTGACTGAGAAGGAGAAAGTCACAGTTCAGATTGTGTCCAACTGGTTTGCCAACAAGAGAAAAGATCTTAAGAAACTCTATAAAGAAGGTAAGATTAGATTAGATTAGATTAGATTGGATTATATTGGATTAGATTAATTGATGCTGTTACAATGCAGTGATGGTTGAACAATGCACAGGGCATTGCCAGATTGTCAGCTCAAAGTGAAACTTTATAATAACAACAACAATAATAATTCTGTTATCTCCGGACATTGTTTTAAGAACCCGAGGGATCATAACTACCTCAGGACAACAAAAACAAATAATAATAATAATAATTCAGCATGCGACATCAGTGAAGAATAGCCATCCCAGAATAATGCTATCCCTAATTTATTTTAAATCCTGAGGGATTACATGTACCTCAGGTAAAAAATAGTAATAATTATTAGACAACTTATACAGCACCATAGGAGAAACGAGACCGAAGAAAAAAGGCGCTTTACTTATCAATGATGGTCACTTCGAGAATAAACTCATCAGTGGTGCTTCCGACCCGAACCAGTGAAATCACTGTCAAATGATACAGACTTCAGGTGCTTGTGAAACTGTATAAGGGAAAGACTGTATGTATGACAAAAATACTCGACACCCTTTAAGTGCTTCTCAGAAGTGATACACATATTTTTCAGAGGGTCTCGACGCTAGTCAGGTTCCGATGATGAGATCGCGCGGGCGTCCAGCGCACAGCTACCTAGACTCCGCGTCTTCTACGCTGCTTCAGTCGATCATCGACCACCAGAACCCACAGATGGCTGCTCATCTGCTCCAGATGAACGGCTCGCACGTGCTCGACCAGCCGAGCGGCGAGCGCCTCATCTCCGGCGGCGAAAATGAAGCAGTGTCGGACACGGCAGCTTCGTTCAGCGCGTCAAAAACCTCCGAAGCCGACGAGGCAGCAGAGCTCCAGTTTTCCGTGGAAATGGCAGCCGTCAATCAGGCGATCATGTCACTTACCGGACAGAAACCGATCAGTATCAAGATGGAGAAGCCGGATATTTCCGAGTATCTGGTCGCTGGAGCACGGTCGAGGTTGAACGCCGCCGCGTGCGTAGCGGCCGATACTTCATGATCAGCCATTCCACGTCTGCTCTGTGTCGTTGGGGACAAGGGCTTGAGGAAATCCAAAACTGGGGCGGACTGTGTAGTCGCCGTGGTACGTCGTAGTGGTACGTGGATAGCAGGGGTTTGTGTTCTTGAGGAAATTTGAAACTGGTGACGCACTCATAAGCGTCGTGATGGGGTGTGTGTCCACTTGACGAAATCCAGGACTGGCTGGGCTTGTGTAGCCAACGCGGTAGTGGCACGTCAGCAACAGGGGTTTGCGAAACTGGTGACGCACGTGCAACAGTCGTAACCGGGGTGTGTGAACCCCATCGGGGGTCTGTTCGTCCTCTCGACGAAATCCAAAACTGCTGAGGCACTTGTGGCCGCCCTGACCGACGGGTACTCAATTTTTTGTCGTTCTGACAAAATTACAAACTGCTGAGTCGTTATTAGCTTCCAAGGCACGTGCTGCCAATCTCCTTCACCTCAACTCTGCTTGTTGGGTGTTTGTTGTGTCCGTGTGTAAATCGGTATTGGCCGAGAAGCGTACTTTCGCGTGGCTTGGGGAACTTTCGCCGATGTTACTGGCATTGTTTCGTTGTAGGAGATGGTCTTGCAGATTTAGTTTCATTTCGGGAAGCAACTCCACTTGTATGTGAGTCAAGGTAAACTTAGCAAAGTGTTGAGAAACATTTGCGAGTGTTGAAAGTACTGAGAAGGTATTTGTGTTCAAATCGTAGTATGTGCAGATTGAATATTAATTAGTCTTGTTAAGCGTAAATGACATTTTTTGCCAAGGAATTGGGTTTTTCTGTCTGTGGGTCATTCGAACTTAGCGTTGATTTGGTGAAGGTATTTATGTTCTCAGAGTTATGAATTCTTTTTTGATATTTTGTGGTTCCTATCCTGAATACAACTGATTTAGGCTTTTGCCAGAAAATTTTTTCTTGTTTTGTGCGTTTTTGCTCGACTAGTTTTTGTGTTTACGCTGAACGAGAGAGCTGTCGTAACATTTCAGCGCAAAGATTTTGTCTGTCTGTAATACATGAGTTTATGGAAATATTTATGAAATTCTGTCATTCCACTTAATGGTAGATTTACTCACCGTGGGTATGAAAGCTGGGAACTTGTCTCCGTATTGTAATGAGTATTTATTATGCATAATGTTTGCTGTTTAGAGGCATTTTTGTGTGTGTAGGTGCATTTTGCTTTGAACGTACTGGGTCATGCCATGACATCATTTCCTGTTATCTGATTGGCTGATCTTTCTCTTTTCTGATTGGTTGAACTGTTGGCATTTACAGAATGGTTGAACTTATGCATTTCCATTTCAACTACGGCTGTTAAGGTGTCTTTGGTAACAGCGAAAGCCATCTGAAAGTTTTCCTGTTGTAATAAATTAGTAAGTAAGTAAGTATTTTCTTTATTGAGAGGCACTAGCAAACGCACAGCGCTGTAATCACAAATTCTTCCAGTGTTGAAATATAACGCATGCTGAAAATCGTTTGCTTCCTTCAGAAAATGCCTCAGTCCACTCTAGACCAGAGACCATTTTGCAACGAGCCGCCTTGCAACGAGAGAATGTTATGACGAGCTTACCTTGATGGTTGTAGAGGATTCATGTTATAGTGGAGCGTTTTGTAATCATTCTCTGTCGTAATTTTCACTGACTTTGAAACACGTGGATGCCTGACTACACTCACATCTGTCACCTAACCACCACCATCCACACTTCAGATTCATCTTACAGTGTGACTCTGTATGCAGAAGCATTCTGAATGATAAAAATAAGGTAGCATAACATAAACATGAAATAGCATAAAATAAAATAGCATTTAATAATATATTATATATAAATAAATATATATAAAATATGTATAAAAATGGAATAAATAAACTAGCGTAAAATAACCAGATATAAAAAAATATACTAGCAATCTCTTCCAGCGTCTAACAGTTGCAGTTAATCGCTTCAATGCCATTGTCCTCCATGGCAGGATTGCTCTGCCTGACAACGTGTAGCTTAGCAGATGACTTTTTCTCTAGATAGCTTAACAGATGACTTTTTCTCGACACTTATTTAACTCCCGAAGGATCATTTGTACCTGGGAATGATGATGATGATGATGATGATGACATTCATTTTGTCTTTTGGTCAATGTGGGTTTGTAAAGCGTGCATTTTAAAATCAGTGTTGTGTCGGATGTCGTATATGAAAGTTGTAAGAAGATTTGTTCCTGGCTAAACTCTGTCCTGATGAAAAACTTACCTCAACTTGATGCTGAATCGTGTGCCTGAATTTAAGCCATATTTGTCATATTTCGTATTGTGAGTTGAAAATTTTGTTTTACATTTGAAATGGATGCAAAGGACTGGCAACTTCTTCAGGGCTATGTTTTACCATCTTCGTTTTTTAGAGAAAAATTTAATAATTTTTATTATTATTATTGTTTTTATTTTTTTTACCCAAGGTATATGATCCCTCAGGTGTCAGATACTAATTAAGTATATTGAACATTATTATTATTATTATTATTATTATTATTATTATTATTATTATTATTATTATTATTATTATTAAGAACTACTAACAATGTATAAGATATCTGAAATGTTTAATAGTGACTGTGTTGTCTGCGACGAGTTGCTTGTACTGTGCAGCTTTCGGACTTGCATCATAAATAGAGTTTAGTGTGTCTCATTAAATAGGTAAATAGAGGCCTCTGATTGGATAGGTTCAAAGAGGTATATGCTGTTAATTGGATAGGTTAATAAAGGTATTTGTTGTTTCTGATTTATATAGGCATTTGTACTGATACACCATCAATTAATACATATTGCAGTGGAACTGAAGAAGTGTTCTAAGAAGAGATTAAGCTTCGAAAAGAAGAGCATAATGAATTATATTACATTACATATGCATAATACTACATTACATAAGTAAAGTAGTTGTTTGTGGTGTGTGTAGTGGAAATTACTCTCATAGCGCCATGCAGAATTTTGATGTCATCGGAGTTGCGGATTAAACACAGTTTTTGCCACTCCTGTGACATGTTAACAACGAGAGTGTACTAAAAGTGACTGGGAAACCAATGCAGAGCTCTTGTCGTTAAAGTTTTAAGGATTTGAGTCTTGTCTTACCTAACGAACCTTGTCTAATTGAAATTGGCATTTTTGCCGTGCGGAAGGTTCCTAGGATTCCATTTTCGTGCATGTCCTCCAGTCCAGTCCATCTTTCGGTAACGCGCTTGGTCACGGATCATGCAGTTGCAGGTTCGAAACCACGTAAAAACCATGGACAGGGTTAGTACACATGCGCACTTGTGCTTCTGTCGCCAAGAAATATAATCTGGTACCAGTGTAAGTTGAGGAGTTATGACTTGCCGTTTACTGCCCAACTTGTGTGGCACTACAGAAGTTATTAGATTAGATTAGCTTGATCATCTGAGATTTGATCTGACTTGCATAGAAATGTTGTGTAGTCGGCAGATACTGTTACCATTTGATGCCAGGAGCTACGGAAGGGATTTGATTTGGTACTGTTTAAGATTAGGTTTTCTATTCATAGTGATTAAAATAATGATCAAGGCGAAAGTGTTGCATTCATATTGTTGGTCGTGTTTGGTATTTAGGTGAAATTGGGGAGAAGGGGGTTGAGCCACACTTTTTTTGCATGTAAGGTTTGTATATTCATGTGTGTATGTTGCTAGTGGTTGTTAAGTACTTCACAGCATTGTGCAATTATGAATGGGAGTTGTATGCACATGGGGCAGGTCTACAGCTTTACACTACTGAAAAATACATGAGGAATTGTCCGTCTTTGTCACATGGCCAAGCTATTTGGGCTTCTTGATTTGGGCTTCTTGTATTGGGCATGTTTTATTGGTTTTTTTATGGCCTTGTTTTTCAGCATTCTTCGAAACGGTCGCGTCTGCAGTTTTGTTTGATGGCTTGTTGTCGAGGCAATGGCCAGTTGGAGAATTGCATCTAAAATGCTCATTTGCCTAAACATGTGGATCTGATGTCTTTTCTCTTGTATGCGGTAATTGTAATTGAGCAATTCTGGGACACTGTATATGATTGGTTAGAGCGCATGCCTTGTAACACGGAGAGTACGGGTTCGATTCTCCTCCTCTGATACGGTCACTGTGTAGGGACCTTGAGCAAGTTCTTCGCTCACAATCGCTCAGCATCGATTGATGCTTGGTCATTAGATAAATAGCGCCTAATAAATGCATAATAACAATGATGATGTCATATCGTTAGTGCATAATAATAATAATATTTATACAGAACCATTTCGAGAGCAAACCAATAAGGGATGATGTCTGTGCTAGCTTATCTGATGTTAGATCTGTGTCAGCAGTAACCCCGTGGCGGTAGTACCATGCTTGTGCTGGAAATACCACCGGAGGGAATTGCTGTTGGTGCATGTGGGAGGCAGAGTATGTCTGATGTATTGTGATTCTCGTTCTGTTCAATCCCAGCGGGTCGTGTAAAATTTGCAATTTCTTGCTGCACCGAGCGACCTCAGTGGAACGGTTGTCTCGTTGTCTCGCTGTTGTTGTCGCTTTTGTGACGCGTCCAAGTGATCTTAAGCTGAACCTTTGAAGAAACTGGAAATCTTTCTCAGAATTGGTTCCGATCTGTCGCATTTCGACCTAGCTTCGTCCAGTGTATTCTTATTGTCTTTTGCGATTTCACCAGAAGCGACCATCGACTCATGTCATGAGCATTGTCATAACGGCGTCATAGAAGTCATCAGATTAGATTAGATTAGATTAGATTAGATTAGATTAGATTTCTGTGTGTAATGAAGTGATGCCACAGCATGTGTTGAGGTGGATGGATTCATGTTTGAGGGATTCTGTATTGAACCTTTGAAGACAATGTGCAGATTTGCAAGTTTTGAGCACATTTCGTGAAATGCCACACGATGCTATGACACACTCAGGTGGATGGGCTTGCATGGATTCTTCAACCATCACCGCAGCGCAATTTTTTGAAGCTTTGGACGTTGGCGAGTCCTTATTTGTTTGGGGGACTGGTATTGAGAATTGAGATTCAGAGCTGAGAATGACTGAAATGTTTGTGACGTGATTGTTGTGTGGACTGTTTGTTTGGAGGCAATTCTGAGGAGTTTCAGTTAAAAAGTGCCACTACAAGATGTTTAGTTTTAACGAAGTGGTGCTGCATAAATGGGTTGTTACATTGCATGGCATACTGTCATTGGCTGTGTCTCAAATATGTATTTAAAGTTATGGATATGTCTGCCATCTTGCTGTGGGTAGATTCACTCTGAGGTTCTGTCAAGGATAAAATATATATGACATGGATGGGTGGGAATGAGTGTCCAAGGGTCAGTCAGGAGGAGGTCTAGGAAACCCCAGTTTGTGGGTGAGGGGAGAAGAAAAGATTTCATGTGGCACAGACCTTTTAAACTGCATCTGAACTGAACTGCATATCTGAACTTTCAGCTGCACAGCTTTTGCTTGTTTGGAAATCCTAGGTGTGTCCTAGATACATATTACATACTCTGAAGTCTGGATAGACATCAGGTTTCCTCAGAGCAAACCTACATGGCTACATCTGCCATTGGTTCCCGTATGAGACCTTCTCAGGCATCCTCAATTCTTGCTCGCCTGCTGTTTTTAAACACCTGTCATTTCGAACACTTCAAGCACCTTTGATCTCTCAAATGGTACTTAAAGCCTGTTTGTATGCACATTCTTCAAGCGCCACAACTTTTGTGTTTTGGCAGTTTTCCATGCGCACACTGTTTTCAAACATATGCTGTTTTTATGACCTTTTTCAAATTTCTTATTACCATAGGCTGCCTCTGTGTCTTAGCGGACCAATCTTCTGGATATTGACCTGATTACGGCTTGGTTTTGGCATGCCATTGGTTGATGGCTTGTGCATTAGACATGATAGAAGTTACTAATTAACAATTAATTAATAATAACCCGTTATTTTCGTGCACATACTGTTGTCAAACCACTGCTAATTTCACGTATGCTCCGTTATTAAACGCCTGCTTTTGCACCCTGTCTTTTTACCGTAAATGTGAACTTGTAAGAAATTCCACTTCCATATATTTGTGGTAAATGCAAGCAATGTTTGGAACTGACTGCTGCTAAAAGTATGCTTCTGCTTATCATGTCAACCACATTCCTGTGGTTAGGTCACTAAGTTGGGTTGTGGTAATTACCATCTGTGTCTGTACGAATTATTGGCTCGTCCCGACATTTTACCACTTTACCATGTTAGTTATATGGTACATTTTTTGCTTATTTTGCATATTTTCTGTGCTACCGAATTAGTTCTATTCCAACTAGTTTACTAGTCACTATTTGTAATACTGCTTATTACTTATTATTGTTTGGTATTTATTTATTATTATTAGTTGTGCTGTTGCCATTTTTAGGATTGTTTTAGTTTAAAACTATTTATAATCTTGACATGGATGTTTGCTGTGGGAAGTTGTCACTTGCAATTACTACTACTACTACTACTTCTACTACTACTGCTACTATTACGATTATTATTTTTATTATTATTAATTTTTTACCTGAGGTAGAAATAATCCCTCAGGAAAAAAACTGTTGGGAGTATTTATGTTCATCTGTGAGAAATCAGGCCTTGGCCCAGGTTTCATGACCATTATTATTATTATCATTATTACTAATGTTACATTTTGTATTTAAGAAAATTATGAATGAAATTCTGGCAGTCTGCATTTAGAGTTATTTACAGTGTTTCTTGAAAATATTCTGTTTGTTCTACTTGTTTTGGTTGATTTTGGCAAATGTATGTCTCAGAAGTCTTTCTAGGCTGAATTTTCTGTTATCATGATTTGTTACCGTGAGCGTGTCGTGTGCGGACCTTCTCAATATTTATGAAGACATGGTTGCATATGATTAGTTGAAATGAAATCTCTTGCGACATTATGCAATTTTTTGTGGTGTCTAAATACTCTGTAGTTGAATCATTTTATGCAATTTTCCGACAG
Source organism: Allolobophora icterica (assembly GCA_963556255.1). Lineage (NCBI taxonomy): Eukaryota > Metazoa > Annelida > Clitellata > Crassiclitellata > Lumbricidae > Allolobophora > Allolobophora icterica. Next base: position 5,201,377 of record OY744616.1, on the reverse strand, counting down.
TATTTCTAAAGGTATGATGGAAGAAGTATCAACTTTAGTGTTGAACTTGGGTGTCGAAGTACCAGTTGAAGTTGTGGACTTGGGTGTCACATCAAAGTTCCAGTTGAAGTGGTGGACTTGAGTGTCATGTCAAAGTTCCAGTTGAAGTGGTGGACTTGGGTGTCATGTCAAAGTACTTACCAAATTGGTGTCATGTCAAAGTACCAGTTTTAGTGTTGAACTACATTTTGTATTCCCTGGAAAAGTTAAACTAGCAGATTGAAATTTATGTGATTGAGGGATTAAAGCTCGCGTTACAGATGTGCTAAAGTCTGATGTTTAATACGCTGGACTGTCAACCGAGAGGTCGTGGGTTCAAATCCCTGCCAGGGCAGAACATTTTTTCGAGATTTCAGCTCCACCTGCACCCCCTAGTCAACTCAGCTATAGTGAGTACACCGACCGTACGCTGTTGGTGGGAAGATGAGATGGTGAGGGAGAGGACTGGCCATCCGCCTTCATCTGATAAAAGTGTAGTTGATAAGGAACTAGTCTTCCTCTAAGATGTTGGAATTTTTAAGTAGTGCCAAGATTTACAATCAGTTGTTCAGCAAAACTCGTATTTTGCGGCAACGATGAGCGTTGTCACGTGTTGACATTCCTTGCTGGACACGTTAACAGTTTCCTTTGATAATTCCAATCGTTATCATTGAATTGATGTTGCTTCCTTAAGTTTTCACCAGACTGAGGGTTCCTGTATCTATGTGCAGTTCTGCGAAGGCTCTATATAAATATAGCCATTTACATATATATGTGTGTGTGTGTGTGTAATACATATATATATATTATATATGTAATGTGTGTGTTATATATATGTAAGTAATGTGTGTGTGTGTTATATATGTAAGTAATGTGTACGTTATATAATTATATGTAAGAAATCGGCGTCAATTCTTAATGCAGTAGTTTCGTGTGTTTTGACATGGCTAGAGTTAATTTGTAGTTGTAGGAAGTAATAAAAAATGGTTGTACCAGCAGATATGTTACTGTGGCAGCTTGTACCGGGCATGGGTAATAGCCAGATGGTATGGTTAATAGCCAGATGGTATGGTTAATAGCCAGATGTCTGATTGATAGCCAGGTGGTCTGGTTAATAGCCAGATGGTCTAGTTAGTAGCCAGATGGTCTGCTTAATAGCCAGATGGCTTGATTAGTAGCCAGGTGGTATGGTCAGTAGAAGAGATGGTCTGGTTAATAGCCAGGGGGTCTGGTTAATAGCCAGATGGATGCTGGTCATCAAAGGTTTAAGCATGACTGTCATTAGTTTCTGGAACTCGTGTGCAACGCCCTTTTCTTTGACCAAGGCCGCACTACAGTGCTATATAAATCGTTATTATTATTATTGCTGTAGAATAAAGGGGATGATTTTATGACTGATTGTGTTTCCTTAAAATTCACAATTTACCTGTATCATGTTTCCCAAAAACTGGTTTTGATGAGCATTCTTGTCAGACTTTTTCATTAGGTATTTTGAATTGCAAATCTATTTCTGTTTGTCGTCTTCAAATAGAACTTGCCCCACAGTTGCACAACCTTTAAACTCATAAAATCGACTAGAGTTCCTGTTTTGATAAATAATGAACTTTTTGTTATGTCTGTCTTGTGTTAAGTTGAATAAATTCAAGTAATACAATAATAATAATGTTTTTGTTTCTGCTGTTTCCATCTCCTTTGAGGAATGAGGCCTGGTTTTTGCAAAAATTGCTTTCTGTCTGCCACTTAATTTTTTCATTCTGGAGGATAATTCCTACCTTGTTTAAATAATAATAATTTTAGTAATGATGATAATTACTGCAGTGTTTAGTTGTTGAAAAAAGAGCTGGCTGCTGGGCTGTAGACGAGGATATACACGGGTATGCAGCGTGTGCGCACCTCTAGAGACCGTATACTCGCCTCACAAAATATTTTTTAGTATACTTGCCTCTGAAACAGCTGACGACTTGTGAGATGTTTTAGTTTCCTGACCCACCAACATCTTCAGTTATATAGTTGAGGGGGTTAAAAGAAGAGCTAGAGGGGTTGAACCCCAAATCCCCATTAAAAACTGAATTACAGTATCAAAATGGTAGTGCATGTATGCCACCATGTAATAATTATAATGCTGTAATAATCATGTTGATGATTCTGAGAGTTGCAGTTTTCCAGACTAAAAAACTCCTGTTGCCTCTTGCTAATTTGCATGCTGTTTACATATCATTTATAAATTACCGGTATGTAATTATATCATCTCTGCGTCTTCACTGTCAGAGCATTTTGTCATAGATCTGTAAATGAAACACTGTTCGAGAGGCTCGATATCTCCAAATAATAATATTACAATTAATAATTTTTTTAAATATTATTAATGTTATCAACGGAAAGAGCTATTGAGAGGAAGAATGAACAGAAATCTGAAGAAAAGAATGGCAAAGACACTGGTGTGGAGTGTGGTGTTGTACGGATCAGAGACATGGACCATGAGGAAAGAGGACATTAAGAAACTGGAGGTGTTCGGGATGTGGATTTGGAGAAGAATGGAGAAGATCAGCTGGACAGAAAATAAAACAAATGAAGTGATGGGAGGGATTGGAGAAGAAGGATCCTTGATACATACAATAACAGACAGAGAAAGAGAGAGACAGACAGAGAAAGAGAGAGAAAATGGATCGGGACTCCCTCGTAAGAAATGTCTAAGAGAAAAATGGAAGGAAGCAGGACAAGGGGAAGACAGATGGTGCTGGATTGGATGATGAAGGAGGGATACAGTAGACTTAAAGAAGAGGCTCAACATCGAGAGGAGTGGCGACGGCGGACGTTTGAACCTGCCTGAAGGCAGAGAAATTAAAGATCAATAAACTCAGTAGAGTTTATCTTCCCTGAGTAGTAGTATGTGTATCTAGACAATAAAGCACATATTAAGTAGTAAACATAAATCTTCTAAATCTGTACTCTGACAATATTATTTATGTAAACTGTCATGTGAGCGTTTGTATTGCAGATGTAGCCGCATATGCCGTTATATATAAGAGGTTGGCGTATGTATTCTATTAAACGATTTGATCGATCTGGGTTTCAGACTTTGAACACATGATTATATTTAATAGGGGACATATGCCCTATTTTGTGTAGTTACGTCAATAATCGTCACCAAGCTGCTCCGGGGTTATAAAGTATAGTTGCTTTGGGTTACTTGGGTGAGAAGGTAACCGACCGTAACCCCATTGTGGGCCCAAGTAATAATAATAATAATAATAATAATAATAATAATAATAATAATAATAATAATAATAATAATAATATATAAATAATAATAATAATAAACAAGCTTCCTGTTTCAAGGTCTGTCTGTTATAATTCAACGATTTAATGCAGTCGCTCACCTAGGCTCACTAACAACATCGCAGCAAAACTCGCTCGGCCGTTCCAGGAATAATCTTTTTCTTTTTATATATGTCTCCGGACAATTTTTTTACCTACCTGGGGGATCCTTGATACCCCGGGGCAAAAAAAATAATAATAATAATAATCTTTATTAATTCAAACTGACAAGTAGGCCTACGCAGTAAGATTACATTGAAACATGAAAGTACAATCAAGATCTTAATTAAACACACGGTTTGGCAGCCATGCAAGGCGCCGCCCTAGAGGAGTTACGGGTACCGAACCGCGACCTTATGCTCTCCTGGCCATGAGTGTTACCATTACTCTCCCCATTCCCATGTTACCATTACTCTATCTCCCCTCCGTCGACGGATAATTCCTTGTCTTTAATAAAGTCCTACTACTACTACTACTACTACTACTACTACTACTACTACTACTACTACTACTACTACTACTACTACTACTACTACTACTACTACTACTACTACTACTACTACTACTACTACTACTACTACTACTACTACTACTACTACTAGGGCCTACTATTGTTGACGAGCTCGTTTGTATTTAGCCTAGCACATGAAAAAATTTCACTGCCAGTATGTTCCCACGGAGCCCATATTTTGGACTCGCATTCAATGGGAACCTTTAACCCTTTCCCCTCAGCTTGGCAAAAAATCTTGCCAATTCAGATTTTTGCCTAAAACTCCATATGGCAAACATTCTTGCCATATTCCTAGGAACTGTTTCTACTACTCCACCAGGCGAGAAAACCAACCATTATTGATTATTGTCTTATGCATGCATCGCTCATTCAGCAGCATACCCACAGAGGGCTAGGTCAACGTTTATTGGGTCATGGCTCTGGCTGTGCCTAGCGCTCAAAGAGAGGGATTTAGGTCAGGTTAGATATGGCTGTGGTTTACACCAATCATCTTCGTTATGAAGTATTTATGGCCATTTTGAATGTCATATTGGTAGACAGTTGCGACGACAGTCAGTTGGTGGCGTATAGTTTTGTACTAACTACTTATGAAAGCATTATAATTACATCATAATTTGGCTCATACAGCCAATAAAGTATCAGCTGCAGGAATTCGAGGCAAGTGAGCAATTTCTCGGAACTTGGTAAACAGTAAAGTAAAATATATAAATGAATGGAATACTTGTGTAATATTATTATATACTATTTATACTAAGGGCAATAAAGCAATGACCCTCATGTGGCAGGATAAACGTCAGGTTGCTATGCTTAGTACTTACCACACCAATGATACACAAATTGTGCATCGTCATCGGGCCAATGTCGTGGAGGAAGTCAGAAAGCCAACAGTTATCATTGACTACACTTCAAAAATGGGAGCAGTTGACCATGCTGATCAAATGTGTGGCAGCTACAACTTCTGTCGCAAAAGCTTCAAATGGTGGAGAAAGCTTTTTTTCTGGTTACTAGAGGTAGCCGTGGTGAACAGCTACATCCTGCAGAACATCTCCAAGCGTCAGGCTGGCGAACGAGAGATGACACATTTGGATTACAGGCGTCGCTTGATAGTGGAGTTGGTTGGTACTGTTCGTCAGAAGGAGAGAAGACTCGGACGACCCTCGACGAAGGACCTCGCAGAACGTATGTCTTGCAAACCCCATTTCATCGCACAGCACAAAATTCAGAGAGATTGTGCTGTCTGCAGCGACCCCAAGATTCCTGGAGGGAGAAAGCGAACAGTTTTCTTCTGCAAAACATGCACGAGGAACCCGGGGTTGCATCCAGGCGAATGTTTCGAACGCTATCACACTCTGAAGGATTATAGAACTGAATGAGGCTATAATTATAGCAGATTACTTTTATAAACTTTGGTCAGAACTATCCAGTATCACAAAAATATGTTTGGTTTCAGCTACAAGGTAACGTGATTATTTGTAGATGTTGAAAGTACTTTTATTGGATTCCTTGACACTGAAAACCATATCGTAGACACTAAAATCAACTTCCTATGACATGTAGTTCCAGAGATATGGACCCTTGACCATTTTGGTCATGTGACCTTGACCCACTACGTGCCATTCCGGTTACTTGACCTTGACGGAAATGGTCATGTTGATTTATTCCATTATAAAAACACCACCTATGATAAAAATTAGCAAGAGGAGACCCAATACTCCATGCTTGAGACTTGACCTTCATTTGCAAGGTCATTGCAAGGTCAAGGGTCAAGGTCACGACGACGGCACTATTTTTCCCGCATTCCTTGACCCAAACTTAGTCGGAAACGACACCAACATCACTTCTTTCTGATGTGTGGTTCCTGAGATAGGTGGACCAAATCATTACAAATTCTCACATATGATAAAAATTAGCAAGAGGAGACCCAATACTCCATGCTTGAGACTTGACCTTCATTTGCAAGGTCATTGCAAGGTCAAGGGTCAAGGTCACGACGACGGCACTATTTTTCCCGCATTACAAATTCTCACATATGATAAAAATTAGCAAGAGGAGACCCAATACTCCATGCTTGAGACTTGACCTTCATTTGCAAGGTCATTGCAAGGTCAAGGGTCAAGGTCACGACGACGGCACTATTTTTCCCGCATTCCTTGACCCAAACTTAGTCGGAAACGACACCAACATCACTTCTTTCTGATGTGTGGTTCCTGAGATAGGTGGACCAAATCATTACAAATTCTCACATAGATTCTTGAAATTCCTGAAATTATATATGAGTTGACGAAAATAACATGGGATATTTAATGTTATAGGAAAGGGTTAAGAGCCCTCCAAGGGAACCTTATAGAACTCATATAAGTCCCATCAAATATTAATGGGCATAATGGCAGAGAGCAATGTATAGCCTATAGGTCTCGAAGGGTCGTGTGTTAGGCTATATTACGTGTCGTTACGTCTGTTTTCAATTACAGTAGGCTACAGCACCTAAAATCGGTCTTTTACTAAGATCGTCTCTAAAATCATTACGATGTATGACCTAGTCCAAGTATAAACTGCCCTGTGCGATGTTTCATTTTTATACACGTTAATATTAAAAAGTATCGTGCCTGTATATGCTACGGGGAATTGCAACACTTTTAAAAGCTTCATCATATATCTTGTTCTTCGTGTTGTATTCTGGACATTAGGACCTCGGTCCAGTTGCGAGCGGACCCTTTCTTGGTCCTACTCTATGGGTCTACGGGGATCTTTAAAAACCTCGCGCTTCGTTTCCTAGCTTATTTTATACCGACCATTGCCTAAGTCCCACCGATGCCAAAATGGCGGACCGAATCGCATAAATACGCAGTAAATAAGACCCGATTCTAGTCCGTCGACGGCTAATTCCTTGTTCGAGCGTCTGTAAAGGCGCATCATCAATGCGAATGGGCTGATTCCTTCGAAGCATGCATAGTAGGGTACCAGCGTCGCGTCGTGTGCGCAGACGCGACCAAAGACGTCCGCCATGATAATACATCGCGCTGTTATCGCTTTATAAATCCGAGTTATTGATCTAAGTTCGATCGATATAGGAAGATTCTTTCCGCGCTAATCTGCGGTCCGGATTTCGGAGGGTCTGGCGATGAGGACTCGGAGAATTTCTCTCACAGTTAACTCGTCATACCTCTGCCGATATGCAGATCGCGATGACCATAATGTGATGTCACGCGCGGTCGGTATCTAACGAGTAATCGGCGGTCGTTAAACGGTCGAAGAATCAGCGCTATTTAAGTGGTCGAATTTTATTGTTCCGTGGAGGTCAAGACTTGAGTTTCCACATCTAAATCAGTCGATCAAGCGCGCTTCAGTGGTTAAATCGGCACTCCTTGAACGTCATTAAAGCAGAAACCTATCATTCTGCATACCTCTCTCCAGCCACAGAGACACGACTATAGGCACCCTGATGCATAATTCCAAACTTTCGGATGCCCTCGAGCGTGTGTGGCCAATCCATAACGGTTGAAATCCATAACATTTTGAACTGCCTGGTTGTGTCCACACTGACCGACTGGTTACGACCATTCGTTCACATTTTATACGTTTTCTGATTTAATATGCAGGATGTATATTAAATCAGAAAACGTATAAAACCTGAGCACGTGGGGTGGCTGAGATGACGGCTAGTTCTCTAACGTGGCAACCGTGATAAATTAGTCGGAGACGCATTTTGGTCACATGCGAATTTTACTCGATAATTTCTATTCGTTCGGACTTCTAATGAGAGCTAGGATTTATTTCCCTCTCTATCCGGTCTCTCGGTGCTTTTCGGAGCGGCGAGAGCTGTTCAAAACAATTTCTGCCGACGTCAACGGCCTTTGTTACCATACGATGTCGTTAAACTCTGGATCCATTCACCATCTCGATGCTTTGGACGGCGTTCAGACGTTTTTTGTCGGGGTCTCGTAAACCATATATCATGTTCTCGTCCATCCTAACGGGTTTTAGATTGTTATTTACGCATTTATTAAGCGCCACGAGCTAATGACTAAGCTTCAGTCGCTGGCGCTAAGAGGCTGCCAGTGAAGGAATTGCTTAAAGTTCGTACACATTAACCGCCTTGAACCCGTACTCCTCATTACAAGCCGAATGTTCTAATCATTCGACTGTCTCAACACTTTAACGACGAGCGTATACTAAAAGCGACTGGGAAACCAATGCAGCTCGTCACTAAAAACAGTAGCCTAAAACAAAGAGTCAGTGGCGGTTTTACTGGGGGGGGGGGCTAGGGGCTGTAGCCCTTGCTGGAAAGTCTGCCCCTCGGTTTTCTTTGCCCCCCTTATAGGCCTACACATTTTAGCCCCCCAGTTTAACGTTTAATTAGCCTTAGGGGGCCTACATTGCCTACAATATTTGTAACAAAGCCTTCTAATCTCATAATGCTTAATGTTTAATTCTCATTAGATCAACTGACTTTTAGCCAACCCCAACCCCCCCCCCCCGTCCAAAAACTGTAGAACCGCCAATAAAGAGAGTCCTTGGATTACTGCTCACCCTTCTACTGCGGCGACGCTATATGACCAACTGTCTCTTGACAGACCTGCCTTGACTGACCCATATAGGACCCATATTCTTATATGAGAGCCGTACAGAGCCCATAATCCCCATATATAGGTCTCATCTAATGCTCACGGATACGCTGGCGGCGCGGTGGTATACCACCCGGATGTCGATAAATAAACTGATGCAAAGCCGAGAAATTTCGGCAAATTTATATGCGCTCAAGGGGTGCTCAGTTGTGTAGGCTAGTAGTTTAGCGTGCTGGACTGTCAATCGAGAGGTCGGGGTTCAAATCCTCACCAGGGCAGAAATTTAGTTCAAGATTTCTGCTCCACCTGCACCCCCTAGCCAGCTCAGCTATAACGAGTACACTGACCGTGCACTGTCGGTGGGAAGATGAGACGACGAGGGAGAGGACTAGCTACACGCCCTCAAACGCCTTGGCTAAGAAAATGTCACTAGCATCTCATACATATCCATGGCTGCCTCAGGGTTAGCTAAAGGGACTGGTCTTCTCTTCTGATTCTGCTCGGCTCTTTACAGAGTCGTCAACACAACTGGTAGCAATCCCACTGTATACATGTCCTGCCCAAAATAAATGAAGTCTGTATCGTAATTTCGTAATACGTAATATAAAATAACCAGACTTAATGCTGTAAACTGATGCTTTACTCCATGCGCCTAGTATATATAGCGATTTGCTCCGGAAAAGTAATCTTATTCTCCTGGACCGAATTTGAATTGCTTGACTTGTCCAGCTACTCTGGATTCTGGACAGAACCGGACTTGGTTCTTCGCTTCACTTGACATAGCTAGACAACCCCTCTAACAAGACGCAGCGCTCGTGATAAAGCATGTGCCCTTGGGTGCTCTGCGCTCAATTTTAGGATAGCGCGCGCTAGATATTTGTAGTACAATTACGGATTCTGAATTAAACGTGGGGCGCATATTTTAGACTTCCACGCGTTGTTCCATTACAATAGCCTTTACTATAACTTCTGATACGTTAATCGACCCGGATATGAGGCAGCGAGGATGCCATCATGTGGATCGATCGTCCACACAGACACACGTTGAGAGTCTGCAGTGGAGGTCTTGTTCAACGATTCGGCAGACAATCGAAATCCGAGAATCGGTTCGGTCGAGCTGCGGTCATAGATCATTCTCGTCGCGGACAGGAAAACGGTCGAGCCGCCGACCGAAGTCGTTCGTCGTCTTGTCAACAGAGGGCGCGAATGAAGAAAGGGAAGTGATGGGAGAAGCTCTGCTTACTGACTGGTTCGGGCTACATTTATTTTCCATTAGCCAGACGACGAAAACAAAAATACAGGACACCGCGGAAGAGAAGAAACCATCTTTCAACTGGAGATCTCTTGTAGGGCCTATTTAGACTTCTTTCATATGCTTAGGCTTGCGCGATACTCTAGTGGTTAGCGTACTGGACTGTCAACCGAGAGGTTGGTGGTTCAAATCTTTGCCAGGACAGATAATTGTTTCGATATTTCTGCTCCCTCTGCACAGGACCGCATGGGGGGGGGGTGCTAAGGGTGCTGCAGCACACGGGCCCGCAGTTTTTATGGGCACGCATTTTCGGAAGTACATTGTTTTTTTTAATTCGTACTTGTAATTGGCCCTCGCGCTAATGGCTATATAGGTAATCACAGCATCCGGCCCCAACTCAGGGGCGTCTATCTCCCCTAAGTCATTGGAGCAACTTCCCTTTCCCCCTCTTCTTCCCTTTCCTTTCCTTCCCCCACCCCTGAAATGGTAGCACACACTGACAGATTTCCCCCCTATTTCTTGGATGGAGTTTCTATGGTGTAGACGCCCCTGCCCGCACTAGCCTTAATGTGGCCCTGCCTCTGCACCCCATAGCTAGCTCAGCCACAATGAGTTGACTGAACACTGTTGGTGGGAAGATAAGACGGCGAGGGAGAGGACCAGTCGCCCGACCACATACCGTGGATAAGAATAATTAAGTCAGCTACGCACGACATCATTCTAATAGCCTACCTGAAATTTTAATTGCCAGTTCAAGTAGTTTACGGCTTAGTGTGCAGTTGACGTTTCTGAGTATTGAAGCACCGCTCCGGATGAACAATTTAACCACTGCACCGTCGTGCTTGTATTTGTGTTCGCTGAGTCGATATTAATAGTAGGCCTACAGATTAAATCATCGTTCAGGTGCATTTGATTCTGTTTGCATTCGTCATAATATGAAGTTTAACAGTCTTGGGGTTACGTCAACAAATCAAATTAAGCTGGCCGTTAAAACTGAACCGATTATAATCGCTTAGACTTTCGCTTCCGGAAGCTCAACGGACTGCTTATGGTCTGACGTTTCCGGGAAAAGCACCGAAGATCCGAGTTTTAAACGGTTGATCGCGATCTGGATTGACCGACGGGCTTAACCATGACATCTCTAAATGCATCCAACTGCTTAGTCTACTAGTTGGCTGTAAAATCGGACGGGACAACAGAACAGCGGATAAATTGCGATATTATTATTATTATTATTTTAATAATAATAATAATAATAATAATAATAATAATAATAATAATAATAATAATAATAATAATAATAATAATAAATATAATAACGTCATTGCTTTTTGAGGCACGTTCACACCACACCCCGGAGACGAGGACGGCGTTCTCCAAGCTTAAATACACTTGTTTTATAGTTTCTTAGAGCCTGATGGAATTTCGTACCATTAAAAAAATAATAATTTAAAAAATAATAATAATAACAATTATTATTATTACTAATTAGTAACTTATTGAGCACAAGTGTTTAATGGGATATTAACGCATCAGGCTATGGCACTTGAAGCCAAACCGTAATCAGGTCGACATTCGGATGATTGGTCCGTGGAGACTTTAACGGATTAAGCTGCTTGCCATAAAACGATATGGATTAATATGCGATCGGATTTTGATGCTTGAATCTTGACCACATTGAGTCAAATTGATTAATGGGTTCGCGATGGTGTAGTGGTTAGCGAGCTGGACTGTCAAACGAGAGGTTGGGTGTTTAATCCCCGCCAGGGCAGAATCTTTTTCGAGTTTTTTTACTCCATTTACTAAACTATGAGTACAATAGCCGCCCTCATATGCCGGGGCTAAGAATGTGAAGTCGCTAACACTTCATACCCAGGGCTAGCTTAAGGAACTGTTCATTATCATCATCATCGTCGTCGTCGTCATCGTCATCTTTATCTTCTTCATATTGTTCATCTTCTTCGTCATCTTTTTTCTGGCAGTCACGTCACAGATGCTGCTGAAGAAGCCGTTATGAAACCGGACAATTTATTGATGCAAAGCAGATAATCTGTCCTAGCGATCGATTTTCATTGGCAGAAACTGTCGAAACAATGCAATCATTGTACGAGATCTAATTGGTCATCTTATGGACCAGGACGTCTTCTGGGACTCGGCTAAACGTTATTAGTAAACAAGACATTCCATATCCTATCTTGAGCTACATATTGGTTGCCGCATGCTATTAAAATGTAGACTAGACCTGATTGCACAACGACCTTCGGAGCCATAAAAGTCTCCCCGGAGAATCTATTTCGTGACTGGTTTCCCCCCCCCCCCGGCGGATCTGTTTTATAATAAATTCGCCACCGGATACTGTATTCTAAAATAAAGTCTCCTGGGGAGAAAATATTTCATCCTTGCTTGAAATAATACATGTATCTTCCCCGAGGAGACTTTATTCTTTGAGAGATATACTGTCAGGTTGCTTTAAACTCTGATAAGTTTAAGCAGATGGATTTTCTAATTTTATTGTAAAACTATTCAGGATTTTTAAGCCATATGCTACAATAGTGACATGAAATTTTTGAGGGAGTTGAAAAGAAACGAGGGAGACATTATTTCATTTCTGGGAACTGTTTTGGAGAGACTCTGTTGTTTTGAGGAGATTCTGTTCTGGAGAAACTCTGTTTTTGAGTGAAATTCTGTTTTTATGAGACTTTGTTTTGGGGAGACTTTATATTGTTAAACTAGGCGCTTTGGCTGATAATAAATTATTACAAGCACAGCTGACCAAGAAATCTGGGATGAACTGCTCAGCCAGTGTTTGTCTCTTTTTCCGCAGGCGCTTGAAGACCTTTCTGTTCGATCCTGTTTTTATAGTGTTAGGCCTGGAGAGTCTCTGGTCAATCTCTCTCTGAAGTGGCGCTATATAAATTTACATTTACAATTGCAATTTAATTACCATCTCAACGTTTGAATTATAGTTCTTGCGCGCTTAACAGGCACATTAATCGGATGGTTGCTCAAAAGACACTGTAGTGTCTGGTAGTGAACCCCAATGGCCATATTGGCCAGTCGATCAGTAGACATTATTTTCCCCGCGGAAGTTACATTTCACTAGCGCGTCGGATGTTGGCAAACATTCCTCTTAAGAGGATCGTCCGTCAGTCGATCGGTCTCTTCTTAATTAGAGTCATTAATCAACGGCCGTCGGCTGTTAGTCGCCAGTAGCAATGTCAGGATGTCATGCGGAGGGAGACACAACTCACGGACGTTGCTGTGGGTCTAGTAGTTGCTGTGGGTCTAGTACGTTGCTGTGGGTTTTGTACGTTGATGTGGGTCTAGTACGTTGCTAGTATTTCCTCTGTTACGTCTGGTACATATATTTTCTCTGTAACGTCTGGTACATATGTTTTCTCTGTAACGTCTGGTACATATGTTTTCTCTGATACGTCTGGTACATATATTTTCTGTGATACGTCTGGTACATATATTTTCTCTGTAACGTCTGGTACATATATTTTCTCTGTAACGTCTGGTACATATGTTTTCTCTGATACGTCTGGTACATATATTTTCTGTGATACGTCTGGTACATATATTTTCTCTGATACGTCTGGTACATATATTTTCTCTGTAACGTCTGGTACATATATTTTCTGTGATACGTCTGGTACATATATTTTCTCTGATACGTCTGGTACATATATTTTCTCTGATACGTCTGGTACATATATTTTCTCTGATACGTCTGGTACATATATTTTCTCTGATACGTCTGGTACTTATATTTTCTCTGATACGTCTGGTACATATATTTTCTCTGATACGTCTGGTACATATATTTTCTGTGATACGTCTGGTACATATATTTTCTCTGATACGTCTGGTACATATATTTTCTCTGATACGTCTGGTACATATATTTTCTCTGATACGTCTGGTACATATATTTTCTCTGATACGTCTGGTACATATATTTTCTCTGATACGTCTGGTACATATATTTTCTCTTATTCGTCTGGTACATTATATTTTCTCTGATACGTCTGGTACATATATTTTCTGTGATACGTCTGGTACATATATTTTCTCTTATTCGTCTGGTACATTATATTTTCTCTGATACGTATGGTACATATACTTTATGTGATACGTCTGGTACATATATTTTCTGTGATACGTCTGGTACATATATTTTCTCTGATACGTCTGGTACATATGTTTTCTCTGATACGTCTGGTACATTGCTATGGGTCTAGTACGTTGCTATAGGTCTAGTGCATTGCCATGGATCTAGTACGTTGCTTTGGGTCTAGTACGTTGCTGTGGGTGTAGTACGTTGCTATGGATCTAGTACGTTGCTGTGGGTGTAGCACGTTGTTAGAGCCGTGAAATCCAGTTCAAAATTAGTTCACAAAGTCAATTTAAATCAACCGATCTATAGTATCTCTAATCAGCGCTCTTTCGTCATGCTCACAAACATTGCACTCGATCAGCAAGACGCTTTGACTCTTGCTCTTTAGCTCCTCATCCTCCTCCTCTTCCTCCTCCTCGTCCTCGTCCTCCTATCCAGTCTCTGAAAACCGGAATCAGATCTTCGCTTGGCATCGATGAATAAGCTGTTGCCCTGCGTTGAACCGTATAGTAGCGCTTTATAAATTTGGAGTTTACGATTACAATTGCTGTACCTCGAACCAGGGCAGCGTTGAGACGTCTGATGTTCTTGGTTCCCGTTGGTAATGGTTATGGTAATTGCAAATTTATATAGCGCCACTTCAAGAGAGAGACACAGCAGAGGCGGTCCTAAGCTTTATAACTCGTTAGCGATTTTACCCAGTTCTGTGCGTCTTGTAGGTTCTTAAATGCCAATCAGGTCTAAACTTCAGACTTATCTGCTGCATTTCGAAGGATCAGGGTAGAGGATTGGATGGATTGGGGTAGACGTTCAGATGGGTCAGGGTGGGAATTCTCCAAAGAATTTTGGTAGTTTTTTTTTATTACGATGTCACTTGAAATGACCATCGATTCTCTTGCATTATGTTAACGCTCTCAAGATGTAGGAATTAGATTACATTAAATTGCGCTATAGGGATTAGATTAGGTCAGATAAGATTGGATTGGATTGGATAAGATTAGAAGAGATTAAAGGAGATTAGATTACAAAAGTTATATTACAGGAGATTAGATCAGAGGAGATCAGATCAAATTTGATTGTATTAGAATGGAATAGGATACACTGCCATGCTAGCAGTGGTCCCATGGGCATTAGGTTCTGTTTGGGTGGTTCAATGGTCCGAAGTATTCAACGAAACAGCCGCTGCAGCAGCAGCTGGGAATGTGCTTCTGCAGCAGCTGGGAATGTGCTTCTGGACGCCTGATGAGAACATTAATAGCAGGGAACCAGCGTCCAAGATGGCCGTTTGTTTATCTCTTAGCCGATAAAAGTTTCAAATAGTTCAACTTTTTACCTTCTAATCTCCACAACTGTGCACAATTTTGGTTTATAAAATACCTCTTAAATTACCTCGTCATGTTTTCAACGCATCTGCTAACAATTCCTGCAGCACTACTCGTACTAGCCGGTATGTACAACTCCGTCTTGATCGGCTTGGCCGGGAGGGATCATGTCAGATCAGCTAATACGCGTTTAAAAGACAATACAAATGTAAAGCCCGGACATAATACTACATACTACACGGAAATCATTCCAGACGTTAATGCCAGCCTCTTCAATATGGACTACCGTACACTACATAACTTC
Source organism: Allolobophora icterica (assembly GCA_963556255.1). Taxonomy (NCBI): domain Eukaryota; kingdom Metazoa; phylum Annelida; class Clitellata; order Crassiclitellata; family Lumbricidae; genus Allolobophora; species Allolobophora icterica. The sequence goes on along the minus strand of OY744616.1, from coordinate 5,185,967 downwards.
GAAGTTCATCCACATTTCAGACCCAAATCGAGGCGAGTTTTCGGACGAGTTCAACTTGTACTGTTGCTCCTCATTGGTTGCGTCGAAATGAACCCTGGACCAAACTCGAAACACCTACAACTTGGAGTACTAAACTGCCGTTCTGCCGTAAACAAAGCTGAACTCATTCACGACGTCATCCTCGAAAATAACCTTGACATTCTCATTATCACAGAAACCTGGATTAAACCTGATGACCCCCCTGCAATCTGCGACGATATTGCCCCTGAAGGTTATAAATGCCTACAGCATTGCCGCTCGGACCGCAGAGGTGGTGGGGTTGCCTTCATCTACCGCCAAGAAATCAACTTAAAAATCCTCAAATTAACATCTACTGCTTCCTCATATGAGCGTCTTTGCGCTAGAGCCATCTTTGGACCATCTAATATCAACATCCTTGGAATCTACAGATCAAACCCAGCGCTGCCTACCAATATCTTCTTCGACGAATTCTCTGATCTTCTTGATGAGCTCTCAACCACACCCGGACACCCTCTTATCTGCGGAGACTTCAACTGCCCTGGAAACTCACCATCCACGATTGACCAACGACTCTCCAACATACTTTTCTCCTACAATATGGCCCAACGCGTTCGTACTCCAACCCGAATGGGTACGTCGACGGAAAACCTACTCGACCTACTAATCCAACAAGAAGATGATACCTCAATCAAGGACATCAAGGTAACTGATCCTGGCATCTCCGATCACTGTCTCATCACAGCAACTTTTCAACATAAAATCAATAAACCAAACATGATATGGTCATCTGCCAGAAACACCAATAAACTTGATCTAACCATGTTTCGTCAAAGCCTCCAAAGTACTTCATGTTTCTCCACCCCCTCCGACGATCTTGATACTTTCGCAGCCCAGCTCCAATCCGACATAACTGCTGTTCTCAACGTCCACGCTCCTATACGAAAATTTGCCAACCGTTTGGGAAAACATCCGACAAGACTATCACCAACAGCAAATGAGGCCAAACAGGACCGCCGAAGACTTGAACGCCGCTTTAGACGGACGGGAGCTGAATCGGATCGAATATCCTACCGAGCAGCATGCCGCACAGCAAACAGCGAAATCCGGAAGTCCAAGCGAGAATACTACCAGGACCGAATAACTGAGGCCAATGGTGACTCTAAGAAAACCTGGCAAATCGCTAAAGAACTGCTCCATCATAAAAAGAAATCACCGATTGTAAATGATACATCTAATGCCAAAGACCGCTGTAACGAAATAGCTGCATTCTTTAATGACAAACTAAAAAAAATAAAACACACAATCCTGGATCGTCTTAAACCTCTACTTCACATCGACATTTCCTTTCTCCTTCCATCAACACCACAGCTCATGTCAGACTTCTCCCTGGTAACCATCGACGAGGTCTCAAGGCTAATACTCAACCTTAAGCCCAAAACATCACCACTTGACTACCTACCCACTAAGATTCTTAAATCCTGCCCAGATCTTTTCGCTCCGCTTATTGCTCACCTTGCCAACCTCTCTTTCCAATCAGGCCGTTTCCCGACAAACTTCAAATCCGCCCAAGTCACCGCACTGCTAAAAAAAGATGGTCTTGATCCTTCAGATCTGTCAAACCTACGGCCGATATCAAACCTCAACACCATCTCCAAGATCCTAGAAAAACTCGCACTCGCCAGACTATTCCCACATATCACCAGCTGTCCCAATTTCAACCCTTTTCAATCTGGTTTCAGACCTGGTCATTCTACTGAGACAACCCTCCTGAAAGTTACAAATGACATACTCTCGAACGTTGACAACGGCTCGGCAACCTTTCTTTTCTCACTTGATATCTCGGCCGCTTTCGATGCTATGGACCACAGGCTGCTGGTCGCCCGTGCACAAGAAGCTTTTGGCGTTACCGGCACCGCTTTAAACTGGCTGGCATCCTATCTTGAAGGGAGGCACTTCTTCATCGCCCTAGACTCTGCCAAATCTGAAACTTTGCCCTCCACCACCGGAGTTCCACAGGGTAGTGTTCTTGGTCCTTTTCTTTTCTCCATGTTCATCTCACCAGTTAGTTCTCTCATCCAATCTTTCGGGATCCAACACCACCAATATGCTGATGACACGCAACTCTATGCCTCCCTCACACCTGGGGACAATAGCTGTGACAACATCACTCGCTGTGCAGATGCCGTAAACCGTTGGTTCCTGGAAAATGGTCTCCTTCTAAACCCTTCCAAGACAGAAGCCATAGTTTTTGGAACCAGACCACAAATTGCCAAACATCATCCTCTGAATCCGACTTTCTCAAACACAGCAATAAACACGTCAACCAGTGTAAAAATTCTCGGCGTGAAACTTGACTCGACAATGTCAATGGATCTCCAAGTTTCTGAAATCATCCGCTCCACCAACTTTCATACCCGGGCTCTCAGGTACATCCGACCTTTTCTCACAGAAAACCTTGCAAACACCATCGCTTGTGGGATAGTCAACTCTCGCCTTGACTATTGCAACAGCCTTCTCTACGGGACATCATCAAAAAATCTAACCTCTCTACAACGCATCCAAAACAACCTTGCTCGTGTCGTATGCAACTCCCCATATCGTGCCAGCAGCAAGCCACTCCTCAAATCCCTCCACTGGCTACCCGTCAAGGAAAGGATCATCTACAAAATCTCCGTTATCACCTATAACTGCATCACAACACATACTCCGTCATATCTCTCCGACCTTCTTCACAACCACATGCCATCGAGAAACATGCGGTCATCTGGAACCCGAACCCTTGTCCTTCATCGGTGTCGCACTACAACTGCATCAAAATCTTTCACCTCGTCCGCCCCTCGAATCTGGAACAACCTACCAACCAACATCAGGATCTCTATGACTCTGGCCACTTTTAAGAAAAACTTAAAGACCGAACTTTTCAAACAGGCCTATCTGGACTGATCTCCCTGCTCCCAGTGCTTCTGAATCGTTGCATCGATTTCCTTTCGACTGTTTACGAACTATGGCACTTAAATCTCTGCTATTATTATTATTATTATTATTATTAAGTTTGATTTGCCACCCGGTTTTCTTCAACTAAATCCAAGACCTCTTTGCAGTCGACGTACGATGAAGAAAGCCAACTGCCGCAGTCCATCCTCAGACCCAGCCATTCAACTTCATCTCCTCCCTCTGCCCGCTTTTCTCTTTCTACGTATTTCTCCTCCTCATCCTCTACATCAATCCTCCTTATGGGGCAAGACATCTTGCCCCATATTTCTCTTCTCATCCTCTACTTCAATTCTCCTTCCTCTTTTTTTGCCTCAGATTTCTCATTTCAATCCTCATTCCTCCTTCTCCTTATGCTCCTTATTTCTCTGCATCCCTGTTTCGATCCTCTCTCCCTCTCTTGCTTCGTATTCCTCCTCCTCATCCTCTACTTCAATCCTCATGTCTGCTTTTCTTGTTCTCTGTTACTCACGTCTCCTGATCTTCCTTTTCCCTCTTTTCCTCCTGCTATTCCTTCACTCATCGTTCCCTTCCTCCTCGCCTTCGTCCTGCCATTCTTCCTCCTCTTCTAACTCTCCCTTTTTCCCCTCTTCATTCTTCTCTTCGTCTTCCTCCTCCTCTTTTCTAGTTCTCCATTTCCTTCAAATCCTCGTCCTCCTTCTCCTCTTCTCGCCATCTTCCTATTATTCTTCCTCCTCCTCAGTCGTCCTCTTCCTCTTCCTTCTCCTCCTCTTCCTCCTCCTTCTCCCCTTCCTCCTCTTCCTCCTTCTCCTTTTCCTTCTTCTCCTCTTCCTCCTCCTTCTTCTCCTTCTGCTCCTTCTGCTCTTCCTCCTCCTTCTTCTCCTCTTCCTCCTCTTCCTCCTCCATCCTCCCTAGCGTCGGAGTATCTAAGAGGTTATTATGCAAAGAAGAATATGGCCAACACAGCATGTATGATGAATGGCTGAGTGTGGCTACACGCCGTCTCTACCACCGGATCTCTATTATTCCCAACGTCACCAACAGAAATATCGCCAACGGCGCCAATCTCCACTACAGTCCGTCCGTCCGTCCGTCCGTCCGTCCGTCCGTCCGTCCGTCCGTCCGTCCGTCCGTCCGTCCGTCCGTCTGTTCCTCTCTCCGTTACTTCCTCTCTGACTATCTTAGTCTCTGTCTGTCTGTCTCTGTTTCTCTATCTTTCTCTGTTTCTCTCTCTGTCTCTCTCTTTCTCTATCTTTCTCTTTCTCTGTCTAACTTTATTTCAATCTCTCTTTTTCTCCTTTTCTCTCTATCTCTCTCTTTCTTTTACTCACAGTCTCTCTACCTCCCTTTTCTCTCTTTCTCTGTGACTCTGTCTGTCTGTTTGCCTGTTTACTTTTCTATCTGTCTCTGTCTGTCTGTCTGTCTCAATATCTCTCCGCCTTCCGTCCTCAGTCAATCCACCGTTCTCTGTTCTTCCCTCTGTTCTTCCGTCCCTCTGTGTCAGTCCATAGTTCCGTCTCTATCTACCCGATCATCCTTCTGTCCATTCATCGGATCGGCTCTTTTTATGTCCCTCCCCGTCAGTACATCCGTCCTCTCTTCTATCCTTTCTCCGTACGCCCCCTAATCCCCTTCCATGCCTACCTCTGCGTCCATCCGTCCATCCATATCTCTGTCTCCGCCTGTGTGTCCGTGTGCGTCGTTCTGTCCACACAGAATGTTAAATAATCCTGTCTGCCATCTGTAATCAACGCGTCCAGATTGTGCTTACGTCTGCATTTCGACGGCTTTAGAACCGACACAAAACAACAATAGCCAAAGAAGCCAAACGCACACACACATATATAAATACACCCATATATATGTATATATATATTTACTTAATGCATATGTATATATGCATTTACACATATATACACTATATATATATTAATTACTATGTTAGATTTATTTAGATAGAAATGCATGTGTATATATAGTAGTTACTATATATATATATTATATATATATATTATATATATTATGTATATTATATATATTATATATATTATATTATATTTATAGATATATAAATGCATATATATATATATTGAATGTATTGTATATGTATATATATATTATATATATATACTTATACATGAAATATATATATATATATTCATGAAGTAAATACATATTTATGGGGTTGCTCGATAGTGTGTACTGGTTATCGTGCAGGACTATCAATCGAGAGCCAGAAATTTGGTTGGAGATTTCTGCTCCGCGTGCGCCCTCTAGTAGTAGGCTCAGCCATTATGAGTACATGACCGTACACTGTACCTCTGTCTGTCTGCTTCTATCCGTCTGTTTGTTATTCTCTCAATCAGATTGTCGCCTCAGTTGGTCTGTGTTCGACGGACTCGTATTTGAGACTCATGGCGCTCTACTTACGTCTATGTCTCGGTCGTCTGCGTCTGAGTGCATTAATAATCTGGCGCAATTCATTCACTCATTCCGATAATTTATATGGCGCCCTTCCAAGTGACCTACTCAGAGGCGCTCAAAGCAATTGGCTGTATACACTCCTCTATGTCTCGGTAATAAATTATATATATTATATATATGGCTATGCCTATATATAGAATATAATATATATATATATATATACATGTGTGTGTGTGTGTGTTTGTGTTAAACAGAAGGACTACGAGGAATGTTAGGACTACATGGATATAATACGTAGGCTATTTGTATGCGTATGTATATAACTATGCATGCATTATTTTATGTATGTATGTATACATGCATTAACATACATATATACATAAATACATTACATACATACATACATACATTCATACAGACATACATACATAAATACAAACATTCATACACACATACATGCATACATACATACAAACATACATACATACATACATATATACATACATGCATACATACATACATACATACATACATACATACATACATACATACATACATACATACATACATACATACATACATATATACATACATGCATGCATACATACATACATACATACATACATACATACATACATACATACATACATACAAACATACATACATACATACATATATACATACATGCATACATACATACATACATACATACATACATACATACATACATACATACATACATACATACATACATACATACATACATACATACATACATACATACATACATACACACTACGCGATCTGTGTCCCTATTATACATCACCACTGTATATCTAACATTCGTCGACCGATATTGTCAACGTAGTATAATTCGCGGCGCTACAGAACTTGGCCGACTATTAAAGATTAAACCTCCAAGCCAATCACCCTATTTTTAGTCAGAAGGTAGCAACGTTCTCCTAACCATCTGCCCCTCAATGGGTTCTTGAGATGATATGGCCCCAAACGAACTCTCGTACTAACTTACTTCTTAATACTCGCCTACTTAACCCGAGATGGCGCAGTTCGTATTCCGCAGCGGGTGCGTTTTATTGCTTTCCCGCAGCGGCCGAGCTTCACGTCGTCCGCGGCGAGAGAAGCCGACGTTAAAACGCACCCGCTTAATGGCGAAACCATTGCGTCATTGTTGGAAGAATGCCAGCGACGCGGCAGATTAACGAAATTAGTACTTGGAACGGGCGACGTTTTCGCGCCGTTTCCACAAAGCAGACGATTTTGATGACGTCGTTTGTCATCCGTTGCGCCATCTATGAATGATCGATCGAATGGCGGATAATGGCTATCGACCGGTAGTTATTGATTTTATTGATCTGTAAGTGGTCTTAAGAATGCGGCGATTGTAACCGCATTAGGCCTGTAGTAGTATTCTCCAGTGCTTAATGACATCTTATGGCTGCCGAGGCCTTTGGGGTTGCCCTACTCCTTTCTCCAGGCTTGGGACTGGCACTACCAGTGGCGGAGTTGATTAGGTCAGCGTCTCGGATTTATATAGCACATCTAGTTGATAATCTCTCCTGAGGTGGCGCTATATAATTTGCAATTGCCATTACCATTAGGATCATCATATGCGTTTAGTCATAGTTCGAGAATTCGTGACTTTTGGTTTTAAAATTCGTAAAAATTCGCGAATTTTTGGTCTATTTTAAAATTCGTACAAATTCGTAAAAATTCGTTGGGCCATTGTTGGGCCTTTTTTACATTGACAGTGGCGTTTTGCAAAAACAGCGTAAGCAACAACAAAAATTAATGTGATTACATGATGATTTGTTGTGTTAAGCTTCTGCTTAGAATTTAATGTAAAATTCAATATTAAAGTTAATTACGTAACGAGTTAATTTAGTTAAAATCTTATTCCTTAAAGATGAAAGAACATGGACCGGAGTGGAAGTATGTAGTAATTTAGGAGGAGAATTGAAGGGTGATCCAAAAATACAGTGTTGTTTTGTCACTTTTGTGACAAGGAATTTGTTAGTTGTTCCTGGGACTAAGATTTCAGCAATCTTAGTCCCAGGTTGTTCTGCCCAAATTCGGGAGCATTTGCATGGCGAAAATACAGAAACCAGAGTCGAGTGGGAGCAGTGGGCTGTTCCTGACTCAGAATCAGAGGACGATGAAGTAGAAGACACAGCTTGACGAACGTTCCCAATCCTTTTTAGCCATATTTGGTTGCAAGCTGTGTTAGTGACTGACTGGTCACACTGTAGGCCTAGGGCACTGGTGGTTTTTCATTCTGCTGACTCACACTCACAGTCCACACTTCAAATATGATAGAAATCGAAGATCAAGACTCCAAGTAGAACAGTAACTGAATATCAGTACTATTGTGCTGCTATAGTCAGCTATCTTTTACGGCTGATTGATTGATTGCCTATAGATGACATTGACAGTTAGCCTACTTGCTTAAATAGTTGAAAAGTAAACAAATAATAAATTCGTTGCCATGGCAAAGAATTCTATTATTTTATTATTTCACGAATTTTAACGAATTTTAACACTGTAGTTTTAAAATTCGTTAAAATTCGTGAATTTTTAACATTCTTAAAATTCGTAAAATGCGAATTCTCGAACTATGCGTTTAGTGTTTAAAAGAAAGACCAAAACTGCTTATAAGTGTTCGCGGGAGTCAGAGGTTACAGATGCTAAGGTCAAAAACTAATAGGTCAGGTATATCTGTGTATTCAAAGGTGTATCTAAAGATTCAGAGGTGTTTCCATGTATTCAAAGGTATATCTGTGTATTCAAAGGTGTATCAATGTATTCAAAGTGTTTTAGTTGGCGAGTTTTTGGGGTGGGTGGTTCAACCTCCTAGCTCTTCTTCTAACCCACTCAACAAACTAACTGAAAAGATGTTGGTGGAGAGAAGGCCAGGAAATTAAAATATCGCATGAGTTGCGAATTGTTTCCTGTGCAACATATTGATAAAATTGGTTTTTAACCAGCGTTCGTGTACTTTGCTAATATGAAAATTTTTCGACGCCCCTAGCTCTTTTTTGACAGGTAGGAGACCGAGGTCATTCTAAGGTCACAGATTTCGACAGAGGTCACGATGTTACAGGTCATTCAAAGATAGATCTATGTACACAGGTCATTCACAGGTGTATCTATGCATTAAAAGGTATATCTATGTAGTCAATGGTGTATCTGTCATTCTGCCTATGTGCATTCGTGTAATCAAGGTATATCTATTCATATATGCGCTGCTCTCTCCGCTCAGCTGCGCAAGCTGAACTTATTGTTCCCCGCGGGCGGACAGCCATACGGCAGCGCCGTGCCTTCTCTGTGGCTGCCCCCATGACCTGGAATGGGCTCCCTACGGTCCCCACCAAGCTCCGTCAAATACCGATTGGTCATTTCACCTCGTTTCTTACTGTCCTCAAAACTGCTTTGTTCGACCGTGGTTGGGCTGGGAGTGCTCCTGAGTAGGCAATCTTGAAGGGGCGCTATATAAAACTGCTTTAATAATAATAATAATAATAATAATAATAATAATAATAATAATAATAATAATAATAATAATAATAATAATAATATTCAAAGAGATGTCTATGTATGCAAAGGTGCATATGTCTATTCAAAAGTCTATCTGTGTATTCAACTGTATATCCATGTATTCAAAGGTATATCAGATGTATATACCTCTTCCACGTCAACCTGTGCATTGTTTGGGTAACTGATATAACATTCTTGTTCGTAAGGACATTTTAACATCATACAGGCCAGCGCAGATTTCTGTTGATATCTAGGGCGCTATACAAATATTCGATTACAATTACAACCTGTATAGAAGCAGAACCACAGATATATTCACATTATTTCGACTTTCTACTTCGACCCTTTCTTTTCATTTGCTAATCAAACGCGTTAGATTCCACTTTCGATTTCACTTTCGATTTTCACTCTCGATTTCACTTTCTATTTCCACTTTCCATCTTCAGATTCCCATTTCCACTTTCCATTTCCACGAATTGACGAGGCAATGGAATAGACATCGGAATGACACAAATGTTAAGTAAGGTTAGAAATGGATTGGTCAGTTTAGGTGAGATCAAGAAAAATTAAAATAGGGTAATTTAGATTAAAATAGGTTCGATTTAGGTTAGATTACAATAGGATATGTTAGACTAAGATAGTCTATGATAGGTTAGGTTAGATTAAAATGGACTAAGATAAGTTGGGTTAGAATAAAATAGGCAAGGGGAGGTTAGGTTAGATTAAAATAGTCTATGATAGGTTAGGTTAGATTAAAAGAGGCTAAGATAAGTTAGGTTAGAATAAAATAGTCTATGATAGGATAGGTTAGATTAAAATAGGTTAGGATAAGTTAGGTTAGATTAAGTAAGATTACATCAGATTGGATCGATGAGTTCAAATATGGCAAGATTAGATTAGAAGAAGTTTCCTACTGTAGCAAAAAAGAGCAACGATTTGATTTGTCATCTTGAAAGAGCGGATTTTATTGACCTAATTAACTGACCTAATTAAGAGGTAATGTCAAGGACCTTCCTCCCGCCATCACCTTGGGTTCTCACGGCCCTCCGACTCGAAGCAGGTATGCAGGATATGACCTCTGTGACTTTTTTCTCCACTTATGTCAGTCATTCTGCGTGACGCCGTAATGATGACTACATGACGCTAAATGCGTGACACTATAAAGCTCTGTTAATACGTGACACTACTCGCCATGTCGAAGCTGCGTGACATTAAACGTCGTAATTGCGTGACATTATGACGGCGTGACGCTTAAACGCTTCGCATCGTGACGCTTATATCCAAGATTTAGGTAATAGGTCATGACCGCATGACGTCATACGTCGTGACTTCGTGACGCCGTGTTCGTGAGCGTCCTGACGGGCTCGTGATAAATCGTCCTGTTTCTGGGGCATCGTTCGTCCCACCCTCGCCGTGAGCACCTGACATCCTGGCGCCCGAGCGACGAGTAACTGTCACCCACAGCAGAGCACCTGTTGCTGTCCACTCCGCGACAGGTCAAGTCCTGACCTCGACCCTGCGGTGACCCCGTGACCTCGTCGTATTCCTCCGGGGTCGAATTGAGTTCGTGGAAGCGGACCCCGCGCGTGGAGGATCCCCCGTTGGTTGTTGAGGTCTTTCTCCCTCCGAGGGGGCGTTGCTGTTGGTGCTGTTGAAGCCAGTAAGGACCGCGCGTCGGGGGTGGCGGCGGAGGGATGAACCGCTGGCGCGTGCCGTCGCCGCCCTCCTCGCTTGGGCCTCGGCCGCTGTCGGTGACGGAACTCTCGGCTGAGTGGATGCTGTCCCGCTCGTGATCGACCACGGAGGAGATCCGGATGGTCCAAGGATGACCCTACGAAGGAAATACCACACACACTTACTCTCAGGGTTAGAGTAACGCTCAACGACTCACAGGTACATGGAGTGTGAGTTAATCGAAGACAGACAGACAGACAGACAGACAGACAGACAGACAGACAGACAGACAGACAGACAGACAGACAGACAGACAGACAGACAGACAGACAGACATACATACATACATACATACATACATACATACAGACAGACAGACAGACAGACAGACAGTCAGATAGTGGCTGACTGATTGCCTGGTTGACGGATGATCGGATCTGATGCAATGCGATCTTATCTGATTTAATCCAATCTTGTTCAGTCACTTCTTTATATGGATAATCGTGGTGCGTCACCTACATACAAACATACCAACCAGCTAACAAACCGACCTAATAAGCTACCTAACTACTGACCTGCCTACCTGCTAACCCACTTACCAACTAACATACCTACTAACCTGCCTTACCTGTTAACCAATATATCTACTAACCTACCTATACCTAATGACCGACCTACTTACTAGCCTAACTACTAACTTAGCTGCCTACTTACTACTACCTACTGACCTATGTACTTATGAACCCACCTGCTTACTCACCTACCTGCTTACTTACCTACCTGCTTACTTACCTACCTGATAATCTACCTGCCTACTAATCTTCCTACTTACAAACATACCTACCTACTTGCCTAGTAATCCATCTAATAACGTATACTTTCCTACTGACCAACTACATATTTACCGACTGCTAACCTACCTATTAACCTACCTGCCTACTAATCTTCCTACTTACTAACCTACCTGCCTACGTATCAACTATTCACTTACTCACTCACTCATTCATTAATGAAATAACCCCCGGTCGCCAAATGGTCTCCGGATGTGAAGAGTGGCACTGACTTCGATGGCCGTTGTCTCAGCTGTCGTTCCATTGTTCTGATGTGCATGGGAGTCGTTTCCCTGTAGCAGTCGGTTGGCGTCGATCAGTTCAACAGGCGTTCCCTCGCGGGACGAGACGACGAGGGACGAGTCCTTGGTCATCAGCGCCCTCAGCGTCGTCTCCATCCGTCCGTTCCTCGCCGGTCGGCCCCTCCCTCGTCGACGCCGCGCAACGACTAAGGCAACGAGTGATGCAGCGAAGACAACGACGCAGCCGACGACGACAGAGATGATTATGTAGACGAGGGAACCCGTCGGAAGGAGACGGTGCAGGAAGAAGGCGCTTTCGGACGACGACGATAGGGACGACTTCTTCAGGGAGGGAAACGGAAGGGTCCGGTTAACGACGATCACCAGCTCGGCCGCCGTCGATCTGAAGTCGAGGCCGTGGTCGCGAGCAACGACGGCGAGATTGAACACGCGATGGTCGACGCCCTGGAGACTCGTCTGCACGAATATCGTTCCCGTGTCGGAGTCGATGCGGAAGTGGTCCGGGCGGAGGGAGGAACCTGCCGAGGAATCGGATGCTGTGGACCACCTGAGGCCGGAGACGTCGCTCAGCGAGAAAGCCGTCTTGCCGTTCTCGCCTGAGTCGACATCTCGCGCGGCGACCCGGGCGACGAAGTGACCGGGTGGCAGGAGGTTCGAGATGTACAGGGTGTTGTTGGCTGCCGTCGGGTAGTCGAAGATCGGTGGGTTGTCGTTGAGGTCAGAGACTGTGATGGTCACCGACGCCGTGCCGAACATGGCACCGTTCTTGAGGTCCCGTGCCATCACCGTCAGATGGTAGACATCCTGGATTTCACGGTCCAGTGGACGGCGCGTTGTGATCAAACCCGCGTGGGCGTCGATCGAAAACTTCTCCGTCAGCACGTGACCGGAAACGAAGGAGTAGACAAAGGCGCCGTACAGAGGGCTGTCACGGTCCTCTGCCGTGACGGTGCCAACGCGGGTTCCGGCTGGCTCGTTCTCGGAGACGTTAAAGACGTACCTGTTCTGGAGGAACTGCGGTCTCTCGTCGTTCAGGTCCTCGATGGTGATGATGACGAGAGCTGATCCGGTGAGAGGCGGTCGACCCATGTCGACGGCCAGGATGGGAAACCGGAAAGTGTCGTACTGTTCGCGATCCACGGCGTCCTGTGCGCTGATGACGCCGCGCTGGTCGATGTGGAAGGTGGCGTTCGTGTTGCCCGGAATGATGTACTGGATCCGTCCGTTGTCGCCGTCATCCCAATCGGAGGCGGTCACCTGAAGGACGGACGCTCCAATGTAGTTGTTCTCCGCCAGCGTACCCTTGTACGTCTGAGCCATGAAGACGGGAGCGTTGTCGTTGACGTCCAGAATGCTGACCTGGAGCTGGACCTCCATCGATTTAGGTACCGTGCCAGCGTCCTGACACGACAGCGTGACGCTGTACAGCGCCGCGCGTTCGCGGTCAAGCTTGACGGCTGTTACGACCTGGTACTCGGTGGCGTACTTCTGGACGAGCGTGAAGGCGTCGCTGTTCAGGGTACAGTTGACGCGGCCGTTTGCGCCAGAGTCCGGATCAGACACGGTGACCTGGGCGACGAAACTCCCGATGGGGGAGTCCTCGACGACCGCAGCGGCGCCCGGTCCGTGCCCAGCGCCGAGGGTGTTGGTTGTGACCACTGGACTGTTGTCGTTGAGGTCTTCGATGTGAATGATCACCGTGGACTCGGTCGCGATGGAGTCCGGGCCTCTGTCCTGAGCCGTCACGACGAGGTGGTAGACAGTCGCCTTTTCGTGGTCGATGGTGCCCTTGACGTAGATGTTTCCGGAGCTGTTACGGATTCCGAAGAGAGTGCCGTGAAGGGCCTGCGTCTGAACGGCAAATCCGTAGTCGATCTCACCAGCTGGACCGATATCCCTGTCTGTTGCCTTGACCTGGAGAATGACCCTTCCGATAGGGGTGTTCTCCGGAATACTGATACGGTACTCGGCGCTGGAGAACTCGGGTTTGTTGTCGTTGGAGTCGAGTACGTTGACGGTGATGTCAGTGCTGCCCTTACGAACGGACATTCCTCCGTCGTAGGCGATCAGTTCCAGGTCAAACTGACTGTTCGTCTCGCGATCTAGTCTCTCGTTCAGCACCAGCTTCACCTCCTTCGAACCGTCGAGCTTCTCCGTCACCTGGAGTCCGAACACCTTCGACTGCGTACTCAGTTCGTATCTCCTGACCCCTTTCGAGGGACTGTCCCAGTCACTGGCGGTCGGAAGGACGTAGCTACTCCCCACCACGGCCGCCTCGTTGATCTGCAGGTAGAAGCGCGGTTCCTTGAACGTCGGCGCGTTGTCGTTTGCGTCGAGGATTTCGACGATGACCTTGATGATGTGTAGGTACTGTACCGGTTGGATGACGACGCTCAGGTGTACTTCGCAGACTTCCTTCTGGCGGCATAGCGACGCGCTGTCACGGTCTATCTCGGCCGTCGTCACGAGAATTCCGCTCGTGACGCCGATGTCGAAGTACTGGACCGTGTCGGCGACGAAGCGGAACCGAAGTTCTTTGATGACGTCGTCGCCGAAACGTTTCCGGAGTTCGGCATCGTGTACGAGGTTTCCCACCTGTGTACCGATAGGTGGCTCTTCCTCGAGACGATATCTCACCTGTGACGAGTCGCGGTCCCCTGGGGCTTTGTCCTTAGCACAGGTGATGCTGCGAAGCACGGTGATCAGGTACCAGAGCTCGGTCGATCTCAACCCAACCATGGCGCCCCTCACGTCAACCTTGACTGGAGAGGAAACCGAAACGCTTGGGCAACAGGTTGTTGCCTTTCTGAGACGGTGACATCATTCCAGGAGATTACTTCAGAAGCTGGGGATGTGTGGAGCGGTTGACGGGGTACGATGGCTGAATAGACAGAGCGTTTGGCCTGTAACGCGGAGAGTACGGGTTCGAACCTGCTTCCAGACAGTCACTGTGTAATGACCTTGAGTAAGTCCTTCACGCACAGTTGCTCAGGGCCATCGATATTCTGTCGTGTGTGCACTTCTGATCTTTGGAAGGAGGGCAGTATCATGCAATTGTATTGTATTGCATAGGTTCCGGTGAAAAGGAGGAAAAGAGTGATACGGTTGCAGTAGAAATGTCACCAGATGTCGACAGCGTGAAGCCCGCATCAGCAACTGAAATGAGATCGGTCCGTCGGTGCATGACACATGAAATTGATGCTTACGGAATTCGCGTCACGCAATGGCTCCGTAATGTGGATCGTCTGTCGTTCACGTAAAGGTCTCACGTATCCAGAAGAAAACTCACTCACGTCCGCACGGCCAAGTGAACTAGATGCAAAGAGAAAACCACGACAGTTAATACAAGTGTATATTCACACGTACCTCCACGTTCCTTACATGCAGTCTGCAACATAAGCTTCTACTTTCTACGCCTGTATTTCGCAAGCGGTTCAAGACCATTCAATTATATCGTGGTCTTGAATAGTCAAATCCGGACCATTTCTGACGAGTTTTCTTGAATAGGTGCTATATAAATAGAGTGTTACAACTACAATTGCAGAAAACGTAAATCTTCTTCCACGCTCATTGACACAAGTTAAAAGCAACGCAATCTCCAACGCACCGTTACCCTAAGCAAGCAACAAACCTGTAACTGCCCCATAAAGACGTTAGAAAAGTCACAACTTTACACGTAAAGTTCTGGGGTTCGTTTCCCGCGGGTCGTGTAAACCCCCACAAAATCAACAAGAAATAAAAATCTGCCCAGGGTTTTTGTCTGCAGTCGTCGCGTAGGTGCTTACAGTCAAAGCTCGCCCGTTCTACGACATCCTCGACGACCGCCCCGCGTTACCCCGGGTCGCTTTATGTCCGCGTTCACACCGTTTCCAAGAGTCTGGATTTGCTCCGAGCTGCTCTGCGGAGCGCGTCAATCGCTCGGCTGGGCTTTACGAGGTCGTCGTCTCCGATGAGCAATGGAGACCACGTGTTCACATTCGGCGACCGTCCGTCCATCCGTCCGTCTGTCCATCACTCTTCCTGCAGTTCGCTTAACGGGATACGGTAAGAAGCAATCCACCGACGGGTAAAGGCAAACCGCACCTCGCCGGGTAAGAAGGCAACGTAACACGCATGACATCATTCGCGTAGTCTGCCTTTGGGGTTTCACCTCTCAGACCCGTTTAACGAATGTTGTTCGATAGTGCGATTCCCTCTTCGACTGAAATAGTTCGTGAAGTCCTAAAAGTGCGCTATACAAAACCGGACTATTCTACATCATGTCCAAAACTATGCCAGAACCATACCAAATAGACCACGGACTAAACTAGACTTGTTGGTCTTAACTAGATTTATTATTATTAATTAGTAACCACACTACATCCGACCCGAAACCGCAAGGGAACTGTGTCCGGTGCAATCGTCGTCTCCTATCGCCCCTCTCTCCCCCACCCGAAAAGAACCGTCGAGCCAGAAGCGCCCCCAAGCGGATGGTTGGATCAATCGGGCGATGAAGGACGCACCTTGTTTACCAGATCGATCACTGGAATGACCCTTCCGTTCTGCCCCTCCACCGCCAACCTCCCATCTCTTATCTCTGCATCTATATCTGTATCTGACTGTCTGTCTCTCTGTGTGTGTCTTGATTTCACTCTTTCGCTCTTATTACTCCCCCACCCACCTACCCTGTCCTACCGTGTGTGTGTGTGTGTGTGTGTATGTGTGTCTGTCTGTCTGTCTGTCTGTCTCTCTCTCTCTCTCTCTCTCTCTCTCTCTCTCTCTCTCTCTCTCTCTCTCTCTCTCTCTCTCTCTCTCTCTCTCTCTCGCTCTCTCTGTCTCAACGTATCTATCTTTCTCTCTCTGACTTGCTTTCACTCTATCGCTCTTATCCCTCTTTCCTCTCTTCCTTCCTTCCCTCCTTCAACTTGTCTTATTGTTCTCTCGTGGACCAATCGTCACCTCTGCCTCTCCTCCTCCCCTCCTCCTCCTGCTCCTTCTCCTGCTCCTCCTGCTCCTCCTGCTCCTCCTGCTCCCTCTCCTCCCCTCATCATCACCATCATCATCATCATCATCATCATCATCATCATCATCATCATCATCATCATCATCATCATCATCATCATCATCATCATCATCATCATCATCATCATCATCATCATCATCATCATCATCATCATCATCATCATCATCATCATCATCATCATCATCATCATCATCATCATCATCATCATCATCATCATCATCATCATCATCATCATCATCATCATCATCATCATCATCATCATCATCATCATCATCATCATCATCATCATCATCATCATCATCATCATCATCATCATCATCATCATCATCATCATCATCATCATCATCATCATCATCATCATCATCATCATCATCATCATCATCATCATCATCATCATCATCATCATCATCATCATCATCATCATCATCATCATCATCATCATCATCATCATCATCATCATCATCATCATCATCATCATCATCATCATCATCATCATCATCATCATCATCATCATCATCATCATCATCATCATCATCATCATCATCATCATCATCATCATCATCATCATCATCATCATCATCATCATCATCATATAATACACAATATAAATGACGTTTAAATAAGTTAACACATATATAAGACATGATGTACAACACATAAAATTTACGTATAATTTTTTAAATGATAGATATGCGTATATTATAAGCGTATATTATGATCTATTCTACGTATTATGCGTATTTCTATACAAGTTACACGTGTGTGTATGCTATAAATAACCCAGAGACACAGTTGACAATTAGGATGTGTGTGTGTGTGTGTGTGTGTGTGTGTGTGTGTGTGTGTGTGTGTGTGTGTGTGTGTGTGTGTGTGTGTGTGTGTGTGTGTGTGTGTGTGTGTGTGTGTGTGTGTGTGTGTGTGTCTATGTATCTGGCTTCCAGAGGCCCTGTCTGTGTGCATATGTCTGTGCGTCTTTCTGTCTATCTGTCTTTGTGCATGCGTGTCTTGGTCTTTCTTCCTGTCTCCTCGCGTGTATCTCTGGTCGTGTCTTTGCGCCTGTTTGTCTGTCTATGTGTGTGTATGCGTGTGTCCATGTCATTGTGACTGCGTGTGTGTCTATCTATTATTCTCTCTATCTCTGTTTCTCTGCATCCATCCATCCATCCATCCGTCCGTCCGTCCGTCCGTCCGTCCGTCCGTCCGTCCGTCCGTCCGTCCGTCCGTCCGTCCGTCCGTCCGTCCGTCCGTCCGTCCATCCATCCATCCATCTATCTTTCTATCTGTCTATCTATCTGCCTGTCTATCTAATGTATCTATCTATCTATCTATCTATCTATCTATCTATCTATCTATCTATCTATCTATCTATCTATCTATCTATCTATCTATCTATCTATCTATCTATCTATCTATCTATCGATCGATCTATCTATCTATCTATACATTTCTTTCTCTCTCACTCGCTCTCTCCCTGTCTATCTGTCTCTCTCTGCCTCTTTGCTTCATAACTCCTCCCCGTGGCTAAAGGACGCTTCCATCAGCGTTAGGTCAGCACAGAGGGGGGGGGAGCCTGCAGCCTGGTCCCCTTCCTGTCGGCCGTTGCGCTGGTTCTCTGTTAATTGCTGCGTCGCTTCGTTTGGCCCCAGATGGCGACTTCCGGTCGACAATCTCCTAAATGCAATCGCCGTCGTACGGTGGCGCTTGCTTCTTTGTTATCGTCGTCAATGGCGCGAGATTTAGCACCGGCTCTTCATAGTGCAGACAGTCCAGTGGTCAGCTGGATGGACTTTCAATCCACAAGTTGAGGGTTCAAATTGACGCCAGAGAGAGTCTTTGAAATTTCTGCTTTTTTACTCCCCTCTAATTATTATTATTATTATTATTATTATTATTATTATTATTATTATTATTATTATTTTTTTTTTTTTTTTTTATCGCCCGAGGTAAAAATAATCCCTCAGGCTCTTAGAAACTATCCGAAAGCTTTGACGTTCTGGAGTTAACGGTCATCTTCACCGGTCCATTATTATTATTATTATTATTATTATTATTATTATTATTATTATTATTATTATTATTATTATTATTATTATTATTATTATTATTATTATTATTATTATCATCATCATCATCATCATCATCATCATCATCATCATCATCATCATCATCATCATCATTGTTTTTGTCCGAGGAAAAAATGATCCCTCAGGGACTTCAACATTAGTAAAAATTATTATTATAATTATTTATATTATTATTTGTATGATTTGTCTTATCAACCTTGATTCCCTTCGACCAGGCATTTCTCTGACAGTTGTTGCCAGAAACTATTCGCCTTATCATCAAATAATTGTCTGCCTGGGACGCTTATCGTCCATCAGTGTCTGAAACTACCAGACTATATCTTGAAAACTGAATATGATAAGTCACTAATGGAGACCAGGGGACCGGTCCCCCACTTAGACGAGGAAAAGGCGCTATATCAAGTGTGAATACGTTTCACGGGCCTCGGGACCAGCCCGCAATTAAGCGAGGAAATAGGCGCTATATCATTTGAGAATCTGGGGAAATCAATATCGCCATCCATGTTGCATTTGCTTTTCAGGAAGATGGCATACATTGTGACCTTCTAACACTAGACAGTGGGCTAATAATATATGAATACATACATATATAGGCCTACATACATGCATACATACATACAATACATACATTCATACATTGATAAATACATACATACATGCATGCATACATACATACATACATGCATACATACATACATTCATACAATGTCATATGCATAATAGATACATATTTTGAGCAGTCCCTTAAGCTAGACCTGAGGCAGGCATGGGTATGAAATGTTAGCGTGAGAAACTGTTAAACATTGTAGTCATTGAGTCAGTTACTACTTTCAGTCTACACTCTACAACAAACTTGAGTCATTCCACATGCTAAAGTTCAACTAGTCAAAATGAAAAGCGTAGTGTTTGAACCACGGTATACAAGCGAACTCAATTAATTTCGTCGCCGTCTTCGACTTTTCCATCAGCATTATTATACCTTAAATGCAAAATGATCGCTTAATTTTCCACTTAAACGTTTCACAATATCATTGTTCGTCATATTGTTCATTCCGGAAATGGGCCGCTCGACATCATGAAATAAGTAAGAAAATTAATGGAAGAACCGATTAAAATTTTTTACGATTAATCGATTAATTAATCGTTAAAATCGACAGCCCTAACATAAATAATTACATACATACATATACAGGCATACCTTAGGACATCGTCCCGGAAACCAAAGCATACCCCAGAGCGTATATCACTGGAGTGCACCGTCTACACAACTGTCTATGCCTAGGTTTAGAGTACATGTTGTCCGAGTCCCATCACAAATACATAGGCACATATGCGCACGGACACGGATACAAACACACACGTATTCGCATCCATATAAATAAACATACATTTCTTCAGCTGACGTGACCGAAAGAAGTAATATGCTCTAGGGTGGGGGTACGGGCGACAAGCGAACGGCGGGTAGAGCCACTCTTGGAATGGGAATGAGGGTCATCACCGACGACATCGCAGGGCCTCCGAATCGAATCCACATCGACGCTCGGCTCGATCGAGCGAATGGGTTTTTCCGGACGTCAGTCAGGATTTTCCCGACCTATTTCCGGCGAATCGTTCGCGAAGCCGAGTTAATCAAAGCGAAGCCGGCGAAATTAAAGCCTGCCAGAGGGAAGCCAGAGAACGAACGACGGATCGGTTGACTTATAGGCGGAGGGAGGGACGCCGTTTGGTCGAATGCTGTCAACAAATCCTCACTAAACGACCAATATATGTAGAGCTAAAGTCTTTGTATCCGACGTATTACGTGTGTTGTAATGCGAGAGGTTGTTACAGAGGGTGATGTAATGCGTTTGTGATGGGTCTCTGACGCAGTGCAAAAAATAACGGTGTATCATCGTCGTCGTCGTCGTCGTCGTCGTCGTCGTCGTCGTCGTCGTCGTCGTCGTCGTCGTCGTCGTCATCATCATCATCATCATCATCATCATCATCATCATCATCATCATCATTAGGCCTGTTTAAAATTATCATCATCATCATAACGTGAATAATTTAGCCTGAAAAATGTTAGAAGTAGTAGTAGTAATTGTAGTAGCAGTAGTAGTTTTTGTTGTTGTTGTTGTTATTGTTTTTGACGTTGTTGCAGGGAGTCATAGTAGTTTCCATTGTTTAACAACAGCTTATGACTGCTAGGGCCTTTTACTTTGACTTTACTGCACCTAACAAAAACACCAAAATTCACAGCAGACTGATGGATGGATGGATTCAGAGTTTAACGAAATCTTTTGGCAACAATGGACGTCGACATAAATTATTCTGAGCAGTTCTCACCGTTCGTGTGGCATAATACAGGACCTTTATTATCATTATGCCAAAGTGTAACGACGTCTTATGCCGCTGACGTCTTAAAAATTAATTGCACACCAGTTGAGTTTCTTGATTCCAGATTCTTAAAGGCCATGGAACACGTTACAACTCCGGAGGTTTATGATCGAATTACATGTATAACCTTGGACGTTCTGCTTTCTCTTATAGGAAATTGTCACACTTAAAAGAGGTGTGGAAATGTTTTTGAACATTTGAACAATGGCATAATACACGATATCTTTTGGGAACAAGGGCCACTGACGTCTTATTATTTTTTCCCAAGGTTTAACTTCGTCGTATGACATCAAAGGCAACTGATGACAATTTAAAAATAATATACATTGGCGTCTGAAAGACACCTTTTATTCAGTGTTTAATGACATAAGATAATAGAGCAAATAATCTCTGTGGTACATGTATTGTGACTACATGATTTCTAATACAAATTAAACAATATTTTTCAGCAATTGTCATACACGAAAAATTTTAAATGTAAAACGATTCTTAATGAATCTACTTATTGATGCAAATGAGATTCTTAATCTATTCCTCTAATTAATAAAACATTTATTATAAATTTGTAATACATGTAATTTTGACATGAGATTTTTATACTAGCTCAAACAATGAAAAAGATAGTTCGCTATCATATGATACACACTTGATAATAAAAGAGAACCGTAACTTCACCCGGGATTCTTAATCTATTAATTTTTCTCTTCAATACAGCTTGACTGCTATTTGTCATAATTATATGTAATCACATAAGGTTCCAACTTCATTGGCAAATCTTTACATAAGTAATGAATGAATGCAATCAAGCAATATTACCTTAATATAGGGGAAAGTACCCCAAGACGCACCCTATTCCCAAGACGCACTCCCCTTTTATATCCAAACTGGCTGATACAGGGACGCAGCAGCCTACTTACATAATAAGTATATTACGTGTCCATATGTTAGTATTAATGGGCGTCCTTTGTTCGGAGAGGAAAGCGGTTTCTGACGCAGAAGTAAGTTTTCGTCATGTTTGAACTTTTGCAAGTGATAATTTAACAAGCTTTTCTTCCATATTAACGAGGAGTTTGGGAATAATATTTCCCTGTGTTTCTCACCTACCTTATCAGCTGCAATTGCGACAATGTCTATTTTTGTAATATGCATGGTGACCCAAATAAATTGTCTTTAGTGTGGATACCCGTCTTCGCCCAAGACGCACCACTTCTTAAAAACCAAAAACGCAACCGGTGCGTTTTGGGTACGCAATTGTAGAATATCGACCATTTAACACGAGTATTTTCAGCAGAGATAGAATCAACTAAGTAATTACCAATGTCACTAGTCTGAGATCTTGACATCACCACACAAAAGAACACTGGCCGAGAAAGAGAATTCTCGTAAAACTCTTAAAACTCCACAACCCAAACCACGTGAATCCAAAGATTGCCGAAAAAGCAGCAAATCTTCTGGCCCAAAGAAGAAACTAACTGTAAGGCAAGAAAAACTAAAGGGTCGTAGGCCTAAGACAAAAAGAAGGCAAGCTAAAGTCTTGAAATCTGCATGGGCAAAATGCGATAAGCCGAAGTCCAAGACATAAGCCGCAAAAATTGATGGCCTTGCGGAATGTTGTGGAGGATGAGGAGAAATATTCTCTGAGTCAACAGATGACTGGCTTCAGTGCCGACGCTGTGAACTATGGTTTGAAATGACTTGCGCGGGTATGCTGGGAAAATCTAAAGCTGTTCAAGAAAAGTTTGTTTGTGACCAGTGCTGTTAATTTGTTTGTGACCAGTTCAATTTGACAATGCCAAACACTTGACTGAAACGCAGTTTTGTTTAGCCCCAAACTGCAGCTTTAAAATTATCGCACTATCGTATCCATGCCAAGACTATGTTTTAGTACAGTATTTCTACATGATTTTGTCCCATAGGGCCTACTGGACAATAAAAGACTCAAACTAGTGATGCTTTGCATGCGGTTAGTGTATTAGGCTATGGCATCAATGTGTTGTTCCCAAGAAGCACTCAGAGGTGCCATTATGAATATATAAAATGTGCATTTTGTATGATCTTTTATTGTTCAAAGCATGTGCACTGTCAAAGAAAACAAATATTGCACTGTAACAGCTGAATTTTTCAATTTATCTGAAGTCTCAGTCTCTTGGGAACAGGGTGACCCCAAGAAGCACCCCTGAGTGTTTATAACTTCGACTAAATCATGTGCAATAAAGACATCTTAGCGTTTTCCATTCTATTATCTTCCATGGTTATACCTCTGTTATAGCTCGCTTCTCTCTTCGATCACCATCTGCTGAAAATTACGTTGTTCCTGGTACACGTCTTGTCTTTGGCCGGCGTTCATTCACAGTTGCCGATCCCTCAATGAACACTCTCTCTGCCTCCTCAAGTTCGTAACTCTCCTACCGAGATACTGTCTTTCGTTCTAAACTGAAACTTGCCTCTTCCAGTCTACCTATTGTTTCTAATGTTTTCCCAGTTCTTAACATGTTCTCTCGGTTTCAACATGAACTTTGTAAGCAGGGTATTGTCAGATCACAGTTGTGTTGTAGCTTGTGGCTCCCTTTGCCGTTGATGGCGACCGAACCTTTATCATATACCGATGACCAACCAAGACTGAAACACAATTGCCGTAGCTGAATAATTATAATAGAGGACAAAATGGTTTTAAAGGTGTCTAAATGGACAGGTTATTATTCAGCGCTTTGCGACATCTTGTGGCCGTTGACGTCGATCGTACCATCGGTTGAACGCGGATGAGAAAATAATACGGCAAGAACAAAGTAGTTTACGGTGTTTAACGACATCTTATGGCAATAAAGGCCGCTGACGTCGATAGAATTTATTCTGAACATTTAAAATCAATCGTGTAGCATATAAGAAACAGCCAAAGTACAAGTAGTAGTAGTTTCAGTTTAAAGACACTGTGTGACATCGTCGCCGTCCTCATTCATCCAGACTTCGGACTGGCACTGCCAGATTACGCGCAGTGACAGAGTTTCAAAGCAAAGTAAAATCCCGCAACTGTCTATCAGTAAGCTAACCAAAGAACAAACGCCATAGTTGAATAATTATAACCCAGGGTAATGACACAATAAAGGTGTGTAAGTAGACAGTTTATTATCGAGCATTTAACGACATATTTTGACCGTTGACGTCGACCAAACAATATCATACCTCAGTTAATCCTGTATTGGCCATTTTCATTGATTCTGAACTTGCCTATCGTAAATCGTTATCGTAATCGTGAATTTGTATTGCGCCACTTCAAGAAAAATCCGGAGAGGCACTCCCGACCCGACAACACGAAATCACGATCGAAAAGACTGGCTTTCAAACGCTTGCGGAAATGGGGCAAAGATAGACCAAGAAAAAGACATGTAATTTCGGAGGTTGCTAGGCAACATATTCCAGAAAGATGGAACGGGGGACCACAGCGAAGCTATATGATATCCTACAAATTCCGACACAACAATTAAGAAAATAACACAATATATGGGGATAAAGGGTAATATTTATTACTTGTTAGAAATTTTCAGGTCAAACAGATAAATACAACATTCCAGGTTAACGGTGGGGCGCCCCCCGTATGGTAAATTTAATCTAGAAAATGGAACACCTTTAGAGTCCACTATTTCTTCCCTGCTTTTCTTATACCAATATACCATATCACATGAACCCAAAACAATTCCGTCTCTGAATAATTAGAGCATCAGAATAAATCGTCGCAAACGTGTTTAAATAGACAGTTAATTGTTCAGTGTTAAACGACATCCCGTGCTCACCTTAATCGCGTAGCAGAACACGCAATATGGGCAACAGAGAACAAGTTATTTATAGCAAAAATTGGAGTCATTTTAAAGGTGTTTAAATACACAGTTTATTATTCAGTGTTATTTCAGCGCCCTTTTGAGTTTTCAGAGTGCTGTAAATAATCGATACACACAAATACACAAACACATACATTCATGAATACATACATACATACATACATATGAATACATACATAAATACATACATACATACATATATACATACATACACACATACATACATACAAACATGCATACATACATACATACATACATACATACATACATACATACATAGATACATACATACATACATACATACATACATACATACATACATACATACATACATACATACATACATACATACATACATACATACATACATACTTGATTTGCTCTCTCCGATATGATTATCCGGATACTCTCTTCGGCCTCGCTCGCATAATCATGAGATACCGCGATGTGATCCTCTGATAGGCAAGGGTTACATTACCAGGTTACTGTATAAATGATAAGAAAACACTTGCTTACATACTGACTTACTTTAGAATTTTTATTTCGATTTATTACTTCTGTGTTTTACATTCAATGCTTCTAGCTACTGTCCCATTGTGGTGTAATAAAGAATGTACTTACTTACTTACTTACTTACTTACTTACTTACTTACTTACTTACTTACTTACTTACTTACTTACTTACTTACTTACTTACTTACTTACTTACTTACTTACTTACTTACTTACTTACTTACTTACTTACTTACTTACTTACATACATACATAACTACATTCATACATACATACTCACACAAACACACACACACACAAACACACACACACACACACACATATATATATATATGTGTACATATATATATGTACACATATACATGTATATACGCATACATGCGTACATATATATATATATATACACATACATACATACATATATGCATACATACATACATATATATATATATACATACATACATACATACATATATACATACATATATACATACATATATATATGCGTACATATATATATATATGCGTATATACATACACAGAGAGAGAGAAAGATATATATATATGTTACAGGGAATGTGTATTTTCAGGGAATATGTATATTCCCTGAAAATTTCAGGGTATATGTATATTCCCTGATTCACTCAGGGAATGTATACATTCCCTGAAAAAACCAGGGTATATACATATTCCCTGAAATCTTCAAGTGATTTCTATACACATTCCCTGAAAGCTTTCAAAGACACAGCGACATAAAGTCAACAGTAGGCCTAGTGCTTAGCTAGGGTTATAATTGGTCGCTAATTGGAAGGTTCTATCACTGCGTACCTCCTTTGATGCGCAAACGCCCATTGTTCAATAACTGTACGTAAATATAGGATCAAATCTTCAGAGTAAACAACATCTCACTTCATAGAAGAAAGGTTTTAGTAGTAATCAGTGTTATCACTGTTGAAAAATGAAAAACCTAAGCTACAACATTAAAATAACCAAAGAAAACCCTATCCATCGGGTGCACTCAAAACTGAAGTCTCACCTTTTCAAATACTCCTACTCTGACTCATCTGATACTCCGCCTTCCAATTATACTCGCCGTAAACGACACCCGCCTTGACAGCTGCTCTGCCTTACCTGATCTGGTACTCTGGAAATCGGACATGGACCTCTTTTGGACTACTCTCTGGAAACCCCCTTTGATTTGGTTTGGCCTCCTGGAAATCGGACTATGAGACTCAAAAAATAATTTCCTAAGTTTTGAAAAGGGCAACAGTTTACTTCCAGAAAACTTCCAAAACAGTTCAGTCTGAGTCTGCAGTCTCCTTTAGTCTTTCGACTAGTAATATTTTAAATATAAATAAACTAGTATAGCATGCATATTGCGCCATTTATTTATTGACCTCGACCATCCAGACCGTTTAAAAAATTGATTAAATGAATTTTAAAACAGGGTTTAAATAAAACAAGAAAAGCCAAAGAAAAAACCAAGGTCCAGGAAAACCTCCATTTCCCAAGCTCGGACAAAAACTCAAGATCAATTATAACCCTAGCTAAGCACTAGGCCTACTGTTGACTTTATGTCGCTGTGTCTTTGAAAGCTTTCAGGGAATGTGTAAAGAAATCACTTGAAGATTTCAGGGAATATGTATATACCCTGGTTTTTTCAGGGAATGTATACATTCCCTGAGTGAATCAGGGAATATACATATACCCTGAAATTTTCAGGGAATATACATATTCCCTGAAAATACACATTCCCTGTAACATATATATATAACATAACATATTACAAAACAAATTGTAATTATAATTGTAACCGAACACTTATATAGCGCCACTCAGCTCGCATCAGTGTTGCATTGTCTTTGCTTTATAGGATATGATATATATGTTAAATATATATATTAAATATATATATATATTCTTATGCTAAATAACGGTGTTTCGAGAATCCCAACGACCCAGACGTCGTCGGCCGAGAATATTCAGCCGTGGACGGTTCCCACAGGATTTATGCATATTCATAACCCAACAGATTTATGAATATGCATAAATCCAGCGGCTCATGAATATTCACGACTGCTCTTTCACGGCGCAACCAACCTTCGATTGGACGTTGTCGGCGCCATTTTGAATCACGCCAGCGCCACCTAGCGATAGGATCAGCTGAGATTACGGCCGATGTGTCCCGTGGGGTGGGGAAAATGTTGATATCTTGCTTTTGTTTTCACCGTCCCTATGGAGGTCAGGGTGAATGACAGCGTAGTGGTTAGAGCGCTGGACTGTCAATCGAGAGGTGGGGGTTCAAATCACCGTCGAGACAAATATTTATTTTTGAGATTTTGCTACAGTTGCGCCCCCTACCCGACTCTCATTACAAATCTCTCTTGAAGTGGCGCTATATAAGTTTGCAATTAGAATAACAATTACAATAACAATAACAATGACTTCTGTTCAGAGAACTATGCTCGTCATTCTTCAAGGTTTAGCACCGATTAAGTGTTGTCACTTGAGCTAACCTGAGAGACAGCCATGGCGACTTCATTTTCTTCACCTCGGTATATGAGGGCATGTGGCCAGTCCACTTCCTCGCCGCCTATGCTTGCCACTGGTAGCATAGGCGGCGAGGAAGTGGATTGGGTGATTGGAATAACTAACACTAACAACTAACACTCGGTTATCATTACGACAGACAGACAGACAGACAGACAGACAGACAGACAGACAGACAGACAGACAGACAGACAGACAGACAGACAGACAGACAAGGGAGATCGAGGCATTAAGGCAGGCATACAGAGCTAGACAGAGAGAGAGAGAGAGAGAGAGAGAGAGAGAGAGAGAGAGAGAGAGAGAGAGAGAGAGAGAGAGAGAGAGAGAGAGAGAGAGAGAGAGAGAGAGAGAGAGAGAGAGAGAGAGAGAGAGAGAGAGATAGTGAGGCAGACAAACAGAGAGACAGAGAGACTGAGACAGACAGACAGACAGACAGAAATGTTGTCTGGTCGTTGGTCATTTTGGAAATGCCATTAGCCAGGGTCCGGTAATTCTCTTTGCGTTGCGTAAGAATCGTACAATGCGTTCCAGATTACGAGTCAGAGAATCGAATTGACTGTCAGCGCCCCATTGCTCGTTCGAGAGTTGCTCAGTCTGCCTCTGCCCCTCTCCTTCTATGCCTCTGTCTCTCTCCTTCTCTGTCTCTGTCTGTTTCATTCTGTCTCATTCTCTCTCACTCACTGCGATTGAATTACGACGATGTCTTGAAATTAAACATCGCACTCCCCTTGTTCTGACGTCGAAAGTAACAACTGTCGCCGTGACGCGCTTTGAAGTCGCTTGTGCCCGCCGCCGCGGCCGCTTTGACGTGCCGCCAAAGACCTTTGATGTCTGCCGACCCCACGCCGACAAGCCGCATTTTCGGTCGGATTGGAGTGTAGAAGAGAGGAGAAGTGGCCACGGTGCCTTCCGGGCAGGTGTCAACTCGTTGGGACGAGAAACTTCCGGAAGCAGAAGAGGAAACAAGTAGTTGAAGAACAGGAAAGAAGAACCAACTTCAGAAAAACGAGGAACGAGACGGAAACTATGGCAACAGGAGGAGGACGAACAGGAAGAGGAGGACGAGAAGGAGGAAAGTATCGTAATGTAATGAGAATTACACAATTTATATAGCGCACTGCTAGAGCAAGGCAATATGAAGGACGA
This sequence comes from Allolobophora icterica, assembly GCA_963556255.1. Taxonomy (NCBI): domain Eukaryota; kingdom Metazoa; phylum Annelida; class Clitellata; order Crassiclitellata; family Lumbricidae; genus Allolobophora; species Allolobophora icterica. Next base: position 5,156,747 of record OY744616.1, on the reverse strand, counting down.
CGCCAAGAATATATATATATATATATATATATATATATATATATATAATATATATATATAATATATATATATATATATATATATTTGTGTATATGTATCTATAAGCATATAATATACACAGTTTTCCGAATGATCTTGAAATTCCCAAGGTAGTTTATGTAGAATCCTGGGATAATAAATCACTGGACAACTATGTCCTGGGAAAAGAAAAGATATCATTGACCATATCGAAAAAGCATCGATAAAATAATATTGGCAAATTGTGTCAAATAAAACAGCATGTGTTCTCACAAAATACACAGACAGACAGACAGACAGGCAGACAGACAGACAGACAGACAGACCAACATACCCAGAAAGAGAGATAGACAGACAAAAAGACACACGGAAAGACAAACACACAAACACACAGAGAGACACACACATACACACACAGCCAGACAGGCGTCTAATCTACGTAATCGATTTGTCGATGGGTGTTTGGATGAGTTCCGCTGGTCATCTTTCCCGCCTTCCTAGCACGTGACGAAGCATTCGAAATAAATCGACAAAGACAGGGGAGTTGGAGGATACGGATTTGGAGGATGGGGAGCTGGAGGATGAGGAGCTGGAGAATGGGGAGATAGACGATGGGGAGATGGAAGATGGGAAGTTGAAGGATGGGGAGATGGAGGATGGGGACTTGGAGGTTTTCGGAGATGGAAGATGGGGAATTGGAGGACGGGGAATCGTAGGTATGGAGGGATGTCCCGCCTGTCTGTGAAACCCGACGACCGCAATGTCATCAAATCCGACACCCAATTCCGTCTCATAGTACTGGCCTGGAATGTCAATGATTTCCAGCCCAACTCCAGTCTAACCTGCCCCAGTACAATTATTCAATCGACCCTACCTCTCACGGTTATTTCCCTTTCCACTTGAAACTGACTGGGATTTACTGTCAGACCTACCCTACCCCACCCTTTCCAACAACATTTCAACCTAACCAACCTACCCCAGTCCACCATATACAACCCACTACACCTCTTCTCCCAAAAGATTTTATCGCCCCTCTCCTACACCCCAACTCGAATTTGCTGTCGACCCTAGACTACCACATCCCACCCTTTATAGCCTAACCTACTCAAGTCCTTCCTCCTATTCCACCTGCCACACCGCATTCCCCCTCTCCTCGAAACCCTCTTGGATTTGCTGTCAATCCTGCCTAACCACACTTCGCCCTTTCCCACCCTACTCCAGCCCATCCTTAACCGGTCCTTCCCGTATTCAACCCATTTCCCCTCTCCTGGAAACCCGACTGGGATTTGCGGTCAGCGCAATCCCACCCTTCCCTCTCTGTATACCCTCGTTATTCCGTCCGTCCTCGGTGCACCCCCGCCCCTCTGTCTGGATCGAATCAAGCGAATGTCAAAATGTCGGCTTCGGCCACTTTGCAATCCATCATGAATCGATGGCTTGGGCTCGAGGGAAGCAAGCGGCGACCGTCCGACTGCCCGCCTGACCGCCAGGCCGACCATCCGACCGACTGACTGACCGACTTACCATCATGGCTAATCGCAGATTTCATAACAGTTGACATGAATTGAATGGATAGGGAGACGAGTTCGCGCAGAACCATCGGAACTTCAGAGGCGCCTGAATAGAATGCGCGCTTCTTTCACATTGGAATTAGCTTCCGCCAGTGAGCTCACGCACGCACGAGAAATGAAAGAATGGTCCTATACCTTGACTCTTCTGATCCTCCGCCTTCCAATTCTTCTCGCCCTAAACGACACCCGCCTTAGCAGCTGATCTTTCTCCTCTCTTGATCTGGACCCCATGGCATGAAAACTCTGACCTCCTTTGAGCTACTCTTTTAAACCCGCTCTGACGTGACGCTGCGCTCGTAAATAATCTGATGCCCTGCGCTTGGCTTTCGAGGGGCGCTTTAGAAGTTTGGAGATGACGTCACGATTATTTCCGGGTTTTGTATCAGGTACAGAAGATCGCTGAAGCTTCAGTGAAGTATGCATTGAAGACTTCTAGAAGCGTATTTTCACAAGCGATCCATTGGAATTAGCCTCCGCCAGTGACCTCACGCAAGCACGAAGAATGATTGGATTGAAAGGCGGAATGGACCATTTTTGCTTGGGGGGGAGGGTTGAATTAAGGCGAATGCAGAATAAGAACCACGGAACTTCAATGGAGCATGACTGATATGAACGTACTTTCACAAGTGAGTCGTTGCTCCATAAGATCTGAATCAGTTACTGCAGTCTGCTGCTGATAGTGATGATGATAATTATGATGATTATGATGGTAGTGGTGATGACGACTTGATAATGATGAATATGAAGAAGACGAAGTTGACGATGTCGACTACGTTGATGATAATGATAGTGGTTGTGATGATGAGGAAGAGGAACAGGAGGAGGATAGTGATGACGATGAGAATGATGATAACGTGGTGCTGGTTGTGGTGGGGGTGATGATGATGATGATGATGATGATGATGATGATGATGATGATGATGATGATGATGATGATGATGATGATGATGATGATGATGATGATGATGATGATGATGATGATACCGATGACGATTTGACGATGAGGATAATGAAGAAGAAGAAATAGAAGAAGACGATGATAACAATGATGACGACGACGATGATGACCCCGTGCCAACTCCATCTAAAAGGTCATCTCCACACGTCAACCTTTAACCTCTTATCCAAGCAACAGTCACCTTCCTCCCCTCTTCTTCCCACTCGACCCTAACCCCCCCTACCCTCATATCGCGCGATCTTCTATTACATTAGCCGTGTATTTCGATGCCTGCCTGGTTGTCCGTCCGTCCGTCCCTCTGCATATCTGCCCCTGTCATACTTCTTTTCTGTTTGTGTCGTTTCGTAATTGGGTTAGAGAGCCGAGGACAATCAGGATAACTCTGTTCTCAGCAGCTTCGTTTCTGATGGCACCGAAATAACCGCGATTATATATATGTACGGAAGTGATTACCAGCAACGTATAAATATATATAAACTATACACAGTCCTTTTTGCAGAACGCTGCCAGCGATAAATAGCCAGAAGATAATTATACCGCCTGATAAAGGGCGAATGTTTAAACTCATATATATATATATATATATATATATATATATATATATATATATATATATATATATATATATATATATATATATATATATATATATACATGTTGATATATATCAAAATGTATATATGATGCAGTTGAATTAGAGGTAATCATGTAGAAATATATATATATATATATATATATATATATATTTTGATATATATCAACATGTATATAATATAACATAGACATGATTGCGGGTAGTACGTCTACAACATTTTATATATATATATATCTTGTGTACACATTGTCCATAAACTATAATTTATCCATTGTCCATAAACTATATATATATATATATATATATATATATATATGCCTGTTTCTTTTTTCTGGAGTGTCGCTATATAAATTTCCTAGATAAACAAATGATAAAAAAATAATGTATATTTAATTTGTATAATGTATCCATGCAGAAGAAAACTTCCTTAAACACCTCTTTTAACTATTTTATTCCTCCAATAAGTACTTGTAAACGACCAGTGTGACACCTCTTTAAAGTGGTGCATGGTTCCTATAATTGTTATTCTACGAGCGTCTAAGTATATTGAAAAAACTTCCGCCATCCATCCTTATACCCTAAGAGGCAATCATGGGTATGAAGTGCTAGAGGAAAATTTAAACACCTACCTCTCAACACGCTAACCACTGGACTTTCACAAAGTTCTGTCTATAAAGTAACACAATATGTCAACTTATTATATATACATAAACCCTGAGGCAGCCAGGAGTGTCGCTATATAAATTTCCTAGATAAACAATTTATATATATATATATATACAATATATTTGGTTCGAGATTTCTGCTTCAACCTAGTGATCTCAGCTATAATGAATACAGGTCACAGGTGTACAGGTCAGTACACTGTCGGTGGGCAGATGAGACGGTCAGGGAGAGGACTGGCCACACCCCTCGTATGTCGAGGTTAAGAAAATGAAATCGCTTACACTTTATACCCATGGCTGCCTCAGGGTTTAACTTAAAAGTGGCTATATATATTGCTACATGTCGATCTAGTAAAGGAAGTGGTTAGATGGCGTAGATTTGTCCTTGCCCGTATTGCTAATGGTGCCATGGAAAGGATGGGTTTGTAGGCGTTGGCTGGAGCCCATCCTTGCTTGATTTCCTAAATGTGGTCTATAGGTATAGTGAGGAGTTGAGCTTCAGTTGAGTATAGAGGTGAGACTGACGTCTGTGCCAGTGGCGTCGCCACGATTTGAAAAGTAGTGCAGAAAATTAGAGGGTCTACAGGGACGGAAGCTTTAACAGACAAAAAGTGGTAGGGCAAAAGTATGTTGTGTCCGTTCCACCTTAACAAGGGGTACGGCAAAAGCCGTACAACACACATAGGCGGCGACGTCACTGGTCTGTGCTGAATTATCGTGCGATGTTCTGAGAAGAAATCAGAACTTTTACAAGACGCGTTGCTGTTGAAATAGTGCGTGAGAGTCCTTACACTATCTACGACTATATTACATTTTATATATAGGGCGACTGTAATACTTTAAAAAGGTGTCTAAGGCACTGTATTAGTTATATAGGGCAAAGTTAAGACTATAAAAGGTCTTTAAGAGACTGCTCCTTTTCTTCTTCTGATGTCGTATAAACTTGAGCTTTATCTGTCTTGACTTGTTTGTCTTCTCATTTATCCGACCCTATCGCATTTCTACCTTTGGCTTCTCCAGCGAATTAGGAATCCCAACAACGCTTGGCCTGTAGCGACATTTCGAATAATGTCTTGTGAGTTATAGAAGTAATTTGCTTATCTGCGCTATATATAGCTCCTCTGTTACATTCGATTACATAGTTTATATTTAATTACACCGATTGTACTGGATTACACTGCATTACATATATTACATTGGATTTATTTACATCAATTACATTGAATTACACCGATTACACCGGGTTAAACTGACTAGATTGAGTTACACCGACTACACTGAATTACACAGAATACATTGAATTAAACCGATTACGTTGAATTACACCGATTACATTTAATTACTGCATTACATAGATTACATTGGATTGAATTACACCAATTACATTGAATTACACCGATTACACGGGGTTAAACTGATTAGATTGAATTACACAAACTACATTGACTCACACAGAATACATTGAATCAAACCGATTACGTTGAATTACACCGATTACATTTAATTACATTGATTACATCGATTACTTCGTATTACACGGATTACATTACGTCACATTAATCTTACAGCTCTATACGAGCATCGGCCTATCTCTCTCTATGTCTAAAAAGATCTCTAAAACGTGTCTCTAAAAAAGACGGTGACAAGAAGGCAGAACAGAGAGAGAGAGACAGACAGACAGACAGAGACAGACAGACAGACAGACATACAGACAGAGACAGACAGACAGACATACAGACAGAGACAGACAGACAGAGACAGACAGAGACAGGAACAGAGATGCACAGACACAGAAATAGACAGATAGAGAGAGACAGAGAGAGACAGAGAGAGGGAAACAGAGATTCGCAGCCAGCCAGCAAGATACATGCCCAGACATGTAGACACGTAGACAGCGAGACAGAGGCATAGCAACACAGACACAAGGACACAGGCAGCCGGACAGTATGTAGTATACCACAGAAGACAGAGACAGCAACGCACAGGCAACAAGACAGACACACAAGGACGGATAGACAAACAAAGAAACGGACAGAGGGCGCGAGTGTTTGTACAGAATGGAGAACGGATTTCGATATGCGGCCATTTTGAAAAGCCATTCAGGGAAACTCGTTTTATTCGGCGCAAGAGGGATTCCGTCTCCGTCTCTCCGTCCTTCCTCGTCCTCCTCTTCCTCGTCCTTCTTCCTCGTCCTCCTCTTCCTCTTCCTGTCTACTTCCTTCTCTGTCTCCCCTTCCTGTCTTTATTTTCTTCTGCTTTCCTCTCATATAGTATAGTATTGTGGCGGTCAAGGCCACAGTGCGTAAGTGGGAGGATTTATTTTATGCGAATAGCATCGTTTTCTTTAAGTTTACATGCGAAGGGAACAGCATCGTTTCTCTTAATTTTACATGCGAAGGCCCAGCATCGATCATTTAATTTTTATTTAATTTCAATAGGCGACTGTCCAGCAACGACCGTGATAGGGAAGCCCGATCGACGGTGTAAAGCCAGCGCATAGCGAGCAGACGCGTTAATTCGGGATGCATAGAGCCTGCCTCACGGTGCGCTGCTTTATACGTGAAGAGTTGGTTCGACTCTTCATACATAGCAATACTGTTAAACAGCGTTGTTGGTTAGCGATTCAGTTACCGATTCAAATATACTGCACTCAGTGTGGTAGGCGAGTGATTTTGGTTACGACCGAGTCAGAGTTCGAGTTTCCGGTTAGTACAAATATATTTACGGACGAAAGGGGCGTCCGAATAATATAATCAGGCGATCCCGAGTACAGCTAAAGAAGTTCACTGTTGGGAGACGGGCCGACAGCGCCGATCCGGCGGGTTGGATCCCTCAGTTGATCGCGAAGCGGTCTAGATCCCGATCGTGGGAAATCTACGGCTGAGTAATACTCGGGGAAGGATACCGTTGATACACAGGAAAACCAATTCAGTGTGAGATCGAAAACCAGGGTGAATTTGGCGACGGGCAGGAAAGTCCCTCTTGGGTTTTGAAGGACTCCGCGATCGGAGCTTGTCCGGTAACCCATGGGAGTAAAGGTGACCGTCTTAAGGTAGCCATTTTCTGGAATTCTGAAATCCTTGAAACCAAGAGTAAATTTGGCGTCGGGCAAGGAAATCCCTCTTGGAGTTCGAAGAACTCCAAGATCCGACAGTGTTTGGTTTTATCCACTGAGAAGAGTTTTACGCGATTTCGGCGTACTCGACACAAGGGAAGTTTTACGCGCTTTCGGCGTACTCGGCCGGGAGAGTTTTACGTGACTTCGGCGTCTTCGGCTGGGAGAGTTTTACGCGACTTCGGCACTCGGTGAAGTGACCGTCGGGATACCTGAAAAAACCAATTTAGTACAAAAACGATAATAAGGGTAAATTTGGCGACAGGCAGGAAATTCCCTCTTGGGTTTTGAAGAACTCCGCGATCGGAGCTTGTCCGGTTACCTGTGGGAGTAAGCGTGACCTTCGTTAGGGAACCAAAATTCGGAAATTCTTGGGAACAAAATTCAGGACATTCTGGTAACCTTACGGGGTCGGCGTTACATTTGGATTGTGACACTTGGATGGCTGACACGCCGGTGGAGCGTTGGAGGGGCTCCATCGCCCGGTAACTAAAAATAGTTACTGGGAAAGACCACTGTTACCGAAAGACCGCAGTACGGGAACAGACCGCCCGACAACTGATTACAGTGCGGTAAGACCAGGAAAAACGATAGAGTCAGGAAAATCTTGTATTCAAACCAGTCGTTATTCAGAGCAAATAACTTGGTGATCGAAACACGTAGTTCCGAGAACTGACCGAAGTGCGAAGTAGGGCCCACCTCGTGCGCCGGTCGGAACACAGTTCTGCGTGCGGTTAGGGAGGTTTTAGACCTAGAACCTGTCCTATCAGAAGAGAGTGTCGTGAGACCAGTAAACCGCGTTAATATTACACGTGTATATATTATCGCAAGATGTTCGCGTGTTTGAGACGGCACGACGTGACGACTCGTCAGATGTACACCTTGTCCTCTCGGACAAGAGAACGTTCAGAGTTTTCCCCTATTGACGATAACTCGAGAGTCATGAGATGCAGAATGGTACGTGAGGGTTCGGTTAAGGTGGAGAAAAAGAGGAAGTCTTTGACTAAGAGATCTCACAGGAAGCTGAGGACTCCTGCCGGCAAGAGAGCGAACCCTGTTCTAAAGGACGGCCATCCTGAGGACGAGGACGTTGCCCACCCGGCGACCGCGGCAGTGGCAGAGTCCGAAAGTGAGATGGAGCTTGACAGCGACACTGTTCGCAAACAAGCGATACCCTCGGGACCTCCTCGTGGAGAAATGGGCACTGAGAGCGGAGACAGGGAACCGCTCGTCTACAGCAGAAGTAGACAGGATAGTGACCCGGGCGACTCCAGAAGGTCAGTTGGCTGGAGCCGAACCCAGCCCGACGACGAAGCAGCGTCTCGGGTAAGACCGACACAAATTGGTACCACGTCTGATGAAGGGTTAGTTGATCTCGAGCGACGAACGTCACAGTATAGTATAGTGTAGTGTAGTGTAGTGTAGTGTAGTATAGTATAGTATAGTATAGTATAGTATAGTATAGTATAGTATACTATAGTATGGCATAGTATAGTATAGTATACTATAGTATACTATAGCATAGTATAGTAGTTGGAGTATGGGGATATAGATAGGATAGTATAGTATAGCATAGTATAGTATAGTATAGCATAGTATAGTATGGTATAGTATAGCATAGCATAGCATAGCACAGTACAGTACAGTATAGTATAGTACAGTATAGAATTGTATTGTATTTTATGGTATCATATTGTATGCTATCGTATGGTATAGCATATTGAAGATAATATTACATTGGTGTGTACTTTAAATCTCATCAGCGACAGGAATGGATGGATGGACGGACGGATGGATGGACAGCGTATCTGGAAGGTTAGATCGCACACCAATTCACAACGGTGAAACTTGGACTGCTGTATGCTTTGTACAGTAAGATGGTTAAATATTTGCAATGCTGTGTTTTCCTATTCGAAATTCGACTGTACAGACGTCAATGGAATTCTTCCCAAAGGAACAATGACGCTCTGCCAGAGGCTGTTTGCTCTTTGAACGTTCCATACTGTTCAGTATACAATGCAATACAATAATAAAAGAATACAATAGAATACAATAGGATATAATACAATGCAACAATAATACAAAACAACACAATGTAATACAATGCAATACAATACAATATAATGTGATATAATACAATAAAATGGCAATACAATACTATGCTGTGCTATTCTTTACTATATGTATGCAACTCTCTCTCTCTTTCTGTCTCTATCTCTGTCTGTCTGTCTGTCTCTGTCTGTCTGTCTCTGTCTGTCTATCTCTATCTCTGTCTGTCTGTCTGTCTGTCTCTGTCTGTCTGTCTGTCTCTGTCTGTCTGTCTCTGTCTGTCTGTGTCTGTCTGTCTGTCTCTCTCTCTCTCTCTAGGCATAAGTGTATCTGTTCGTGATTATCTCTTTCTGTCTCTCTGTGTGTTTCCCTTTCTGTCTCTGTCTCTCACCTTCTCTGTCTCTGGCTCCCTCTGATGTGTATCCGTTGAGACTTGTGAACAACTGCCTTACCTTACTTACTTACATCTTACCTTCATGCTTCTGAACAGCTTCTATATTGAAACACATAAGCAAGGCTGTTGCATTTACCTTTTAACTTTAACCTTAATGCTTCTGAGAAGTCTCTAGGTCTAGAATACGTTCCAATTTCACCAGTTTCAAGACCTAAGCTGCTCTAGACTTAAGAAACCATAAAGCCTTCAAGTCTTCCCATTACGTAGAACCAGTATGACGCGAAGAGCGGTGATGCAATCATACACAATAAAAACGAACGAGAGACTGGCGACCAGCATCGACCGGTCGGTGTGGTCCCAGATCGGTACCGCGGCTAAAATTGTTCCGATTATCTCCGTAATTGCAATTTGTCTTTGTAATTGGATATTTTTTTAGGGCGCCGCTCAAGAGCGGAACAAATCTGCGCATGCTGATACGACGTTGAATGTCATTCAGAGCTACAGACTGTTGCATCAGTTTGCAAAACAATGCAGTGTAATCTAGAAGAGTATGTTCAGTGGAGGGTCCACGCACACACGTGGAGCAACCAGTGGTGCAGTTGACGGATGGCTTGAATGACCATCTCTGTGTATCACACAACACGGTATCTTGTTGCAGTTACTGCAAAATTTGTTCAGAAATAGCATCTCTTTTTATCGGAAATAGTATCTCTTTTTATAAGAAATTATATCTTATTTATAAGAAATAATATATTATTTTATGAGAAGTATAGTATCTTATTTCATCACAAATAGTATCTGATTTTACCAGAAATATTATCTTATTTTAAAAGAAATAGTACCTTAGTAGGTTGAAAGTAGAAATCCATTAGTTCAGACCAATATTTGACTATTTATTGTAAATCTGTGACTATTAAACCACTAGAAAATTCACTTATTATCAAACTCTTAGCATTTGAGCTGACAGTCGAAGGTGTAAACTGTAAAGCATCCTAGAAGCAGCTCGCTACTGACAATGTTAAATATACATTGTCGTAATTACAATTACAAGTTTTAACAAACGACAGAAGACCGCAATAAAACGGAAGCAGTAGCTTGTGTTCAGACAATCGTGCACAATACCACGTGTCAAATGCACAAGGTGTTTCAGAAATAATGCCCCGTAATACAAAATCCCAACGGTAATCGTAATTGTAATCTTGAGATTCTACAGCGCCCAGAAAGCAAAGTCGCGGGAACCAGCTTAATCACAGGCGCTTAATCAAATCAAAATCGGTAGACAAGTAGTCGTCCAAGCAGCCTGTTCTTAAGTAGTCGTTATTAGAGCCAAAAATGATTTTACAAACGAAGCGACAGTAAACAGAATCGACAGAGAAGTCCTATTTTGATCTCACCTCTCTCTGGTCTCTCTGGCATCCAGAGTCGTATCTTCATTTACATTTATGGACAACCTATCTGACACGACTCAGCGCTCGTGAATAAGCCGGTGCCCTTCCCCTAGCATTTAAGTAGCGCTTTAGAAATCAGAGTTTACGATTTTTATAACCGAATTTCGCGTTCTCGTCACGCGAATTAATCACACTAGGAAGAGTTTTGGCACGGACCTTATTTGTCGTCACACCGGTCGTCCAGCGTTAACGATCGGCCGGACGAGGCCCCCACACGGTCCTGCTTGATCCGGCGTTTCATCGGTCGGGCGAGAAAGGCCAGAAAGTCCTTTCATCGGATCAATAAAGGCGATCAAGTTTAAGTTATTAGAGAGCGAAAACGAGAAAGCGAATGTCAGATCCGTGGTTCATTTTGCAACCGAATCAGAGAAAGATGAACTCCTTTGAACGGTTGAGGAAGCGCATCGACGGTCGGGAGGTCAGGAAGATGGGGTTGTTGGATGGATTGATGGCTGAAGGGGTGGATGGGTGGACACTATGAATATCGATCCCAAGGTCTTAGGTTGAGAGCAACACTGGTGGTTGTGTCTCTTAAATACGCGGAGAGTATTCACGTTCGGTCCTCCACGAGGAAATTTCGCGTCACAGTTAGAATCTTATACTCAATGCGTTGAGGTATAGGCAGTGTGTAATCTAGACGTCTTTGGGGGGAAATGTCCCCCAGGATTGATGTTTCCCCCCAGAGGCCAGCAATATTACAATGTAGAGACCTTTAGTGGAGGAAAATTCCCCCCGCAGGATACACGTTTCCCCCACCCCCCCAGAGAGAAGATTTCCTAAAAAAGGTGATCAACTTTTTTGAGAGAGTAATTGATGTACAAAAAGTTAAAAAAATCGGACGAAGGACTACAAAAAAGTCATAAACTTTTTTAAGATGAAATTAGGAAAAGTCTGAAACTTTTTCAAGATGGATGAAATTACTGACAAAATCTTGTGTAAATTCCTTGGTCCCCTCCCAGAAACCTTGTTTCCCCTCCCAGAAGAGGGGGACTAGATTAAACACTGGGTATAGGCAAGAATGTCTCGTATGTAGGAGGAGACATTTCCAAACTTTCGGATGCCACCCTTCAGACGAGCAGTTGTATTTAGAGCAGACTGCAATTTCGAGATAAGAGAGAAGACCAGTCCAATGAAAATAGCATTGTCAGAGTCGATTCTAGAGGAGACAAAGGCGTGGATCAGTGCAGAGGCAGCTTGTGTGGGAAGCGATCGTCGCACAGTGTGAATCTGACGAAGAAGATAAGAAGAAGGGATCGAGCGATATTGTTTACATGATTGCGAAGCGTTAGCTGTTGATCAAGGACTATGTCCAAATCTCGTACAGAGGCGGAGAATGTGACGCTTGGAAAAGAAAAATACAAAGGGCAAGAAAATCAATTTAAGAGATTTGGACACGCAGTGCCGGCCTTAAGATATTTTTGGGCCCCGTGCAGAGTATACTGTTCGGGACCTCATGACACAGGTCATTGAGCGCCTCCGAATGGTCTATACTGCGAGATGCGCTTTATAAATGCCCCTAGGCCTATAGCCTACAATACAATACAAGTCAAATTGATTTCATTGCTGATCATTTTAGTTTAGTAGAATGTTAACAAGTACAAGTCAAATTTAACTGTACACGAGATTTTTGGGATATAGGCTAGAGAAAGTTGACTTTTATTTTATTGACAAAAAGAGAAGATATAATCGTGACCATAATATTACTGTTTGGGTGTCGTGTTCACCTTATTTTTCTGTGACATTTTCGGGCCCCCCTAAATTGCGGGCCCCGTTCGGCCGCACGGTTCGCACGCCCCTAAGGCCGGCACTGGGACACGATTACCAATCCAAATAAATTGAGCCTAGTCAGAATTCAGTCGAAGACGGTTTGAAGACATCCAAGCCTCTAACGCATGCATAACCTGATCAACAGTTGCAGCAGCCGGGTTATGGACATTAGCATGGGTATCATCAGCATACCGACGCGACGCAACCCCTTTAGCCCCCAGTAGAGGGGTTCTTCTACATCGTGACCACCCTCTTTCGCACTGCACTGTTTCCCAACCAGGGACCGCCAATTCTAAGACCCATCCATCCAGTCTCCAACATTCTTCTACTCACCTCCTCTTGATTCCTAGTCTTGAATTTGTTGGTTGGTTGTGAATTTCGTTCGTTGGTAAGTTAGAAGAAGAAGAAGATGAGCAGTTCCTTTAACTGATTCCGAGAGGCAGCCATGAGTATGAAGTGTTAGCGCCTTAATTTTCTTAGCCTCGGCATATGTCAGTACTCTCTCACGAAATCTCATCTTCCCACCGACAGTGTACGGTCAGTGTACTCATCATAGCTGAGTTTGCAAGGGAGCTCGTAAATCTCAAAACAAATTTCTGCCCTAACGGGGATTTGAACCTCTACAGCTCCGTCAACAAGTCCAGCACACTAACCACTACACTATGACGCACCGTCTGAACCTAATGTCGAAATTCCTTGGCTGAATAGCGACGCATACCAACACCCGTCGTTTTCATTGGTTGGCGCTCCATAGTCCGGCGTCGACTCGAATCCTATGGGCCGCGATTTCGCGATAAAACATTTATGGCTGATTATCGGTTTTAATGGACGAGCGCCTGTTATACTTGCTGTCGGAAAACGTTCCTCTGGTGACACCTAGCGACGATTTATTGCCGGAACTCGTGTTCGATGCGGAGCGATCGAGGGCTGTGATTGGACGAGTGCAGCAATGACTTACGACCCCGCAAGAACAGGACAAAGACTTCCGGTAATTATCTTCGCTCGCGCGACCTCTGTCGAAGCGTCGGAGAACAACTGCATTCGATTGTCTGTGGATGTGTGTGTGTGTGTCTGTCCGGCTGTCTGTCTGTCTGCTTGTCTGTGTTTTTTATGTGTCGTCGTTGCGTACATCATTTCTTCTTTTTCATGCGACTGACTATTGTACTCAAGTAGCTTGCAGGAAGAATGAACGGACGAAGAAGCAAAGGACAGAGGAACAAAAGGACAGAGGACAAAAGGACGAAAGGACAGAGGAACAAAAGGACAGAGGAACAAAGGACGAAATGACGAAAGAACAGGGGACATTAGGAAGAAAGGACGATGAGACAGAGGGACAAAAGGACAGAGGGACAAAAGGACGAAAGGACAATTGTCAGTTCGTTTGTCTGTCTGTCTGTATGTCTGCCTGTCTTGTCTGTCTGTCTTGTCTGTAGTCTCTGTCTGTCTGGGTAGTTACATGTCTCCGTCTCATAAACTAGTGTAAAGCGTTACATTTGGTGTCATTACTAATTGCGACCGACACGAAATTGAATCCGGCAAAACAGAAGAAGACAGGATGATATCATCAAATAAAACAACTGGAGACGAACATGAAAAGTCGAAAGGACCGAACAAAAGAAGGACCTCACCGCCGCAGGCCGTCTTTCTCTTTTCTGCGCTCTAATCAGTATATAAGTCTATGCTCCGTTCTCTCTTTCCATATCCTCCTTCCATTGACGTGACATTTCACCCCTTTCCTTTTCGCTACACATCATGCTTCGCTTTTCATCATCATCCTTATAATCATAATCGTCGTCGTCATCGTCGCCCTGATTATTATTATTATTATTATTATTATTATTATTATTATTATTATTATTATTATTATTATTATTATTATTATTATTATTATTATTATTATGCATTTATTAAACGCCTCTATCTAATGATCAAGCCTCAATCGATGGCGCTGAGCAATTGTGAGTGAAGGACTTGCTCAGCGTCCCTACATAGTAACCGTCTTAGGGAAGAAGGCTCAAACCCGTACTCTACGCCAGCGGTTTTCAAGCTTTATTTTTATTGTAACATCAGGTAAATAAATCGAATGTTGGTGTACCATCAGCAAAGGTCAGGTCAAAAACAACAGGCGAGCGCAAAGTCCTCTTTCAATTAGCGTAGGACCGTACACTCTAAGAAATTACCGTAAATTGAATGTATTTTATCGTATGTCTGAATGTCTTTTACCGCTAAATTTTTATTTACGGTGAAATCCAGTAATCGGCTTTAAACCTGACCTAAATTTCTTTGCTCGCCGTAATTACGGTACTTGACTGTAAACTTCTATGATGTAAAAATATCCAACTGAAACTGCAGAATTGGCATGTAGCATGTCAGCCACGCAGACACCGTAGCCTAATCGTAATCTCCGATCTCCAAACTTCTAAAGCGCCACTCGGAAGCCAAGCGCGGGGCAACAGGTTATTCTCGAGCGCCTCGGCAAGTCCGAGGGGTTCCAGAGGGCAATCAAAAGGAGTTTCGAGTCCAATACATGCAGCGAGACAGACAGGCCCCTAATTTATTTATTTTGAATCAATGTAAAATCTCTGCTAAATATATCGGCGCTGATAAATAGAATCACTGTCAGGCAGATGGACATTTAGGACCTACATATACCATGGAAGGTAGATACCGCTTTGAGACAAGTAGGGCTAAAGAGTTTAATTAGACTGTTAATAGCCAGGTTCCTGAGTTGTTCTGTGTGGTCAAGTGGTTAGCGCGTTAGGTATTTCATTTCAGGAAAATAAATGTGGGTTCTATCCCCGGCCACGGATTTTTTTAAATTTACAATTTTTAACAATAATGAAATTGTTTACATACAGAAGTTATTATTAAAAGGGATTGATTGCTACGAGATCTATGCGTAAAAACGGATGCATTTCAATTGATACAAGCTCAGTTAGTGTGAAAGTAGGCCTATGGACTTCACGGAAATTTTGTGCTTCTCGTTCAACCCCGATAATTAGGCCCCCTACCGATTATAAAATGATTATGAAAAGTATTTGAACATTTTGACTAATATTCGAGTTGTTTACACTTTAAAATAAACTTGGAAATTACTATTACAAAGTCAACGTTCTCAACAGCCACACATTGCTTAAAGAATGCGCATTAGTAGGCCTATATCGAACGAATAGGTTTTCGAGTCCTTAACAGTATTTGGGCAGCTGCTGGTGATGTAATATTTGACCAGAAATTCTGTGCAAATGCAAACACCTAATAGATACGTAATCAGGTAGAAAAATAAAGCCTTCACAAAATACAAACACGAATAGTGTTAAGTAGGCCTACAGACATAATTAGAAGCACGGTTAGATACGCAGCACGTAGGCACGATTTATGGATTAGCCTATAGACGTGTTTAAACATAAATACCACGTGCGTCCGCGGTAGTGTATTGGATTAGTTGCGCGATGTATATGCTTACGGTTCGAGGTTCAAATCCCGAACGATGACAGTTTATTTTGTGTAATAAAAATTTTAGCATTAAACAGACTTTTAGCACTTTAACATTTTTAACATAGTGAATATGTCACTTTCTTTATACGCCGGCATTTTCGATACTAATTTATGTTAACATGTAGGCCTAAGTGTGAATGTTTCACGCTTTGATAGGCCTAGTGAAAGCATTGTAGGCCCTACTGCACTTTTCTATGCAGGTTCCTTATTAAGACGTAGGCCCTAATCGTAATCTTAAGATTTCTACAGCGCCCAAAAAGCGAAGTCGCGAGAACCAGCTTATCACAGGCGCTCAGTCAAATCATAATCGATAAGCGGGGAGGTCAGATGACAACAGTTCCAGGTCAAGATCCAAAGAGGTCAATCGCCACCCATATATATTTCAATTAACATGTTCTGCATAACTATAGGGCCTATATATATTACAATTTCTGTAACCGCTGAAATTTACTATCAATCCTGCACCATTTACCTTTTTGGCATTCTCTGACAACTCTTAAGTTGACGAGCCAGTTTCCGTCCGTTTTTAACGCGTGTAGTTGCTATTTCCCTGTGTTTAAAATTCAACTTAAAACGGAACTATCTATAGGCTCTACCAACATATGTTACAGCATTTGGATTAGTCAATTGACGAAGCTTTGTCCGTAAAGATTTCGCACTGAATAAATTTTATTGTCACTTCAGTTTGAATGGATTGACTAGATTTCATTCTGTGGAACGCTGTATGGTTGAACTCCGAGGGCGTGCGCTTGTGATTCAAGCCAGTGCAGAGACAGCTTCATCATAAACAAACCTGGCGTTTAGATAGGTTATTTAGGTATTTGTGTGGTATTATGACTAGCCACTTTGTAAATAAATTGTACAGACGGTTATATTCCTGAATCGATCTTCTTGCTCGCTTGCTTACTTATTTACCCTGAAGACAGTTGGCCAAGGACTCTATAAAGCAAGATGGTGGATAGCGGATTTTTTTCGACATTTTGTTTTGAAAACGATGTATCGCAAAATTATAATGAAGAAATAATTTAAATAAGAGCAAAACTAAAATGCGCAGTATGCCAAAATAATTTTTATCGACGTCAACTTCTTTTGTTGTCATAAAAATGTCGTTTAACTGTGGATCATGATGTAAGAATACAGAGCTGTGGACCCATGCGCAGATGTTGACACGTGCCTGCGTTCTTACGAGGCAATCTTCCATCATGCTGGATTCAATAAGGTAAGATTAAACTCAGGGCAAACATGTACTATCTGTGTACTACCTGGGTGGGTTAGGCAACCCGATAGTACATGTTTGCAAAAATAAGATAATAAATGCGTAAATTTTATATGTGTGTTCTGTTTTACTTATACGCGCATGGAGTAAAAGTATATCTTGTTTGGGGTCGGCCCGAAACCAGAATCCCCGAAAATGCTGAAAATACAGAAAGCCCGATTTCCCAAAAACAGTTTTATAGAAAGCGGTCGAAATCCCGAAAACTATTCAAATATTCCCAAAATTAAATTGTAATGTTTGAAATATAATACCCTGTTTAAAACTGAATTGTTCAAGTTTGAACTCCTATCCATGACAAATTAATTTCAGGATCCGGCCAAAATTCGTTTTGGGGATTTGGGTTTCGGGGATTCGCTACACACCCATCTTTTAATATCGAAATAAGAAAACGCCAGAAGACGAAGAATGTATGATATGGGATAATAACGTGCAAAAAGGGGTAAAAAAATTGGGTAATATCAGATAATACAGCGCTAAAAGGCGTAAATATTTGGGACGCTATAAAACGATTAATAGCTACAGATGGCTAATAGGTTATGCATTGTGTGCTTGACATTCGCAGATCATATAAACTGTTGAAATGTAAAATAGTGCAGGCCTACGAGGTGATGACATTGGGTTAGCAACTTAGCATCAGCAAGTCTTTTAGATTGTGCCACCAGATTTTAAAATAACTTAAATCGTTCAATATTTTCTTTGTGTACTGCATGCTGTGCCAGAGCGATTTGTGTTAATACATGAAATTCAGCATATTAGCATGCCTGTAATTACTGTGTTTTAGGAGACACCTAGTGGAGGTCACAACAAAAGGCAAGTCGAAGAACTGTCAATGTCTGGCAAAGATGTCTGTCACCATTCAGCCGTGGACCAGTAAAGACACCTATACATGCTAAGGTATTATATTTGGAAGGCATTGTCGTTAGGGTGACCACACGTCCCGGATTGTCCGGGACAGTCACAGAATTTGAAAAAATGTCCCGCGTCCTGGACACGTCCTTTCCGGGACAGTGAAACGTCCCGTAATGAATGTTTTCTATAACTAAATACATAGAATTTGCTATTTTAATATTCCAATAATTAGAAAGTAAAAAGGAAATAACAGCATCAACAAGTATGCAGCGTCGCTCAAAATTTACAAATCCGCGTCACAATATAATCTTAACTATGGGTCGAGGCAATTTGTATGTATAGCACTTTTCCCAATGAGGCCTGCTCCCAACTGAATTGGACTTAGATTGGAGTACTGTGGTGTCCCGGAATGGCAGGAAAGAAATGTGGTAACCCTAATTGTCTGTTAAACAACACTGCAGGAATATGAGTAAGCTTTCTACTGTGTCATATTTTGTTGACATTATACATCACACCTATAAGCCATATCAAATACATATATATTATGAGCATATAAACCTGTGCTTAAATCTTTGCACAGGCTTCCTGTTCAGCAAAGAATTTCTTTCAAATTGGGACATGTTTATAAACAATTGCACGTTAGCCAACCAAATCACTCAAAATGAGTCCTTATTCCCCAGACTTACCATTATTCTACTAGGTCATCTGAATGATTTTCTTTGTTCTTACTTGGGATTAGAACTGTTCTTGTGTGGCATGGTAGCCGAGTCAGGAGGTTATTGTGTAAGGACCTTGAGCGAGTCCTTCACTTGCAGTTACTCAGCGCCATTGATGCTTTGTCATATGGTCGTGTGTGCACTTATGAACTTTGGAAGAAAGGCGTTAGGTAACTGTATTGTATTGGATTCGCTGGTGGACTTTGTGTGTACCACCATGGAGCAATACTACTCCATCGCTCGCTGCATTCTCAAGTTGCAATGCAGCATATTTGGTTGGGAAAGCAGAAGTTAAGGTTGCGTATGTTGTTGTTAGCAAGTAAGTAAGTATATTCTTTATTATGAAGCACTAGCAAATGCACACCGCTGTACATGGTAAACATATTAATCAAACACTGTTACTAGTTATATGGAGAGAGATGTTGCTATGAATCAAGTGAGGCATAAGGAAGATGGGGAGAAGAAGAATAAGGTAGCCAGATCCTAAGAGTGCATTGTTATTTGTATAACATCCTGGCAAGGAAGTATTTCTGAGATAAATTATCACATCTAGGAAGCTCATGGTTGTGGGGCCGTGGACGCAGAGAGTAGCGAGTGTGCTTAATCGGCGGACTACGGACTCCATGTTCCTTTTCTTGCCAGGATAGAATTTATGGACATTTCTGTAAACATCAAGCCACCATCTTAAAACACATGCCAGAAGTGTACCTACTAAATGCCCCACCTATGGACACAACATGGGGTCATTCCATGTCAAATCAACCAATTGGCCCCACCACACCATCTCAGAATTTGATGATATTTGATCAGTTTTTAAATCAACATGTCTTAGAAGCCATCACTGCTTTGCCAAGTGCTATTTAAGTCTACTTTTGGTTCCTGTGCAAATAGCTTAATTTTTTATTGACTGGTTAAGATGTTAGGAGAGAAGCGGATGCTGTATTAGTGACAGAAACACAATGGCTACTTATGCTATTGATCTTTCTCATTAGAGGGTGAAGATATAATCTGCCTCCAACCATTATTTGTCAACTTCCTGTTAATAATTACTAATGAAAAATAGCCATGCACTCATCATAGGCCTATCATGCCACAAATATCACATGTGCTGCAAGTTGGCCACCACTGCTTTAATATAATGGGAACTGTATGTAAAACATGCAGTTGATATATTAGTAACTTCTGTCGTGCTGGTGTCTAATGCACAAGTCATCAACTGATGGGGCATGAAAATCAAGCCGTATCAGGTCAGTATCCAAAATATATGGATAATGGTAGCCAGTTGGTTAGAGTTTAACTTATAACACGGACAGTACGGGTTCGAGCTTCCTCACAGGAGGTCATTGTGTAAGGATCTTGAGCAAGTCTGTTGCTCAGTTGTTCAATGTCATTGATATTCTGTAAGTGGGTTGTGTGAAGGAGGGCAGTATTAAATTGATTACTCTTTGTGATCTCTTTGAGTGAAAGTCAGTGAATTAGTTGTAAGAGTTTTTCAGTTTAATTATTGGAATTTGTTGGATCCGCCCTCACAATGCACTTACTGTGTAGTTTTTGGTTCCTCTAGATTGGACTGGGTCCCTGCCCCTTATTGCGTTCTTCAGGGCTCAGTGCTAGGCCCTTTACTTTATATTATTTATAACGCTGGTATTGGCCCCTTGTTGGAGGCAATGTGGGCATGATGGTATGATAATGATGTTCAGGTGTGCATTCATTGTCGCCCTGATGGGGTGGTAGCTGCTGTACAGCAGATGATGAATGCTATGGAGGTACTTTCTGCTTGGTTAGCCTCCAACCACTTGCTTTTAAATGCATCTAAAACTCAATTTATCTGGCTGGGTGGTGGTAGGCGACTAACAGGTGTTAACTGGCCCCTGGTGGCAGAAACCTTTCCGCAGATCACCTTCCTGGATGTGGTTCGGGATTGAGGAGTCCACCTGGATCGTAGTCCTAGCTTCTCCCAACATTTATTTATTTATTTATTTATTTATTCCGGATATTTCTATAGCGCCTCTCGAAGTCATCTACTACTCAGAGGCGCTCCCGACTACAGCATTTGATACTGTGCCGGAATTTTCACGCCGAAGCGCCACGAGCAATTGCGAGTGAAGGACTTGCCCAAGGTCCGTACGCAGCGGCTTGAGTGTTACCAGCTTACCTGTAGCTGTTAGTATCAACTGTACCAGTTACAGGTCATTTCTCGTTCTGTGTCATGATGCTATTGTCATCCTTATCCATGCTTTTGTAACAAGCTGGCTGGATCACTGCAGTGCGATCTTGGTTGGTCTGCCGCTTGGATTAATTGGCCGCTTCGACCGGGTTCTTCGGTCAGCTGCTCGACCCATTGGACGCATCCTTAAATATGCCCCTATTTCTTCATGCATGCATAGTGTGCTGCATTGGCTCCCTGTCCCGCAGTGTATCTGCTATAGGGTTGCTGTACTGGTTTGGCGCTGTCTCTAAGGCTGTGCCCTGGTCTATCTATGTGAGCTCTGCTGCCTGGTCTCTGAATAAGTTGGCCAGCATGCCATTTGGTCTTCTTCTGGGGGAGAAAATTTAGTCCCTTGGGCTCGCTGCACAAGTAGGCAACGCCAGGCTTTCTCTATTGCTGGACCCTCCATTTGAAATGATGGTCTTATCAGAGATTCACCTACTTCCTAAGGGTAATGCATCTGCTTTTTACAAGCTGCTCAAATCTAATCTTTATTGCCATGGCTGGGCTGGGAGTGCTTCTGAGTAGGATTCTTGAAGATGGGCTATATTAAATTTCTGAATGAATAAATGAATGAATCATCTTTTGCTGTTGACTCTCTGTTAATGGTACCTCCTTGTACTGATTACCAGTTACCATAGCAGGCTCTTAGCCAGAAATACAGAATTGCCCGTCCAAAAGCATTCGAAGTCGTGACCGCCTGACACCACGAGTGTACGAGTCCGACTGCAGTGCCCCTATGCTGTTTACAGAATCTTATATCAACCCCTGCTCCTTAGTAAACTGTCATCTGAATGCTGGCAGTGGCTCTAGAGAAGAAACTGGATGGTGCTGGAGGAGAATTGTGCACAATTTATGCCCGTCCAAAATAATTGTCACCCTTCCAAAGGACGTGTGGCTGGCTAAGTGCCTGATTGGGGGTCGCCAGCCCTCTCCCTCTCTGTCTGATCTTTCAACCGACAGTCAGTGTACTCATTACAGCTGAGTTGGTTAGGGGGATGCAGAGAAGAAATCTCGACACAGATTTCTGCCCGTGTGTGGATTTGAACCTCAACTGGTCGATTGACAATCCAGCAGGATAACCTCTAGATTTTCGCACACCCCTGCAAAACTTAAAACTCATCTATGTCAGTTTGCTTATCTACTATAGCTTGACTTCTGGTTTCTCTGACTTATCGGGTTCTGACCTGGATTCTCGAATGGACTGACTGTGATCACGGTTTCATTTAAGGCGACCATCAACTGAGGCACGGTTACAATCGTCATTAGATTAGATTTGTAGCCATATGGAGTGGCCTGTATAGATCTGGACTGTGTGATTCATATGTACAGGTGGTGTGCTGCGGCTAAGACTGAGATTTCTCTGTGTCACCATTGCAGGTCATGATGTGCTTTAAGTGTTGTGGGGTACCCTTCCTGTTCGCTGTGTTTTGGGATTTCACCTGTACTCTCCTCTGCCACGTAATCTCCCCTATCATGCACTTACCTGCTGGTGAATGAAATGGATTTTCTGTATTGATTTTGATTGCAGTAGTAATGTTATCAAGTGTTGAACAACGTCTTATAGCTACCAGGGTGGATCCGCCTTATCAAGCTCACCTTTTCAGTTCTGAAGTAGTTTATTGATAAACTGTAGTGATTGCATGGGTTCTTGCAGGGTTTGTGAGCCATTGATCTGGGTTAGGAGCCATTGACCTGTTCATTGACATAAGACTGGGTCACAAACAAACAAAGGTCATGGGTTGCATTAGGTATATGAATTTAGAAGTCAGTATGGTAACGGGCCTCTAGTTAGCTGCTGCCTGTATTGTTTACATGTTTGTGTGTTATCTCTGCTTGTCGTGGTTAGTTTATTCAGGGAGACTGTTGGTGTTTGGTTTTTGAGGGAGGTTCGGTGGGGAGGGTGCACAATGTGGCGATAGTCTAGTGGTTAGTGTGCTCAATTGTCAGCTGAGAGGTTAGGGTTAGAATCCCTGCCAGGATAAACTGTTGCTTCGAGGTTTTGGCTCTACCTGCATCCCTAGCCAACTTAGCTATAGTGACTATTATTAGTGAGTACACCGACTGTACACTGTATGCATTAATTATAATTGTAATTAGTAACTTCTATTGCACTGAGTAACCAGTACACCGACTGTACACTGTATGCATTAATTATAATTGTAATTAGTAACTTCTATTGTGCTGGTGTCTAATACACAGGGCATTAATCGGTGTCACACCAAAACCAAGCCATTAGCAGGTCAATATCCAGAAGATCAGTCCGTTAGACAGAGAGGCAGCCTATGGTGGTTAAGCAATTTGAAAGAGGTAACTTTAGTTGAGAACAAAATAACACAAGCAACTGAGCAGAGCCCACCGACACAGAAAGTAGGTCTAGGTTCAGCAACCGAAGAGGTCGTTCACCAAGAACAGTTCTTGATTTACGTGTGACCAGACAAAGGTAATCAAATGATATTCTCAGATTCTGGCAGGAAAATAAATGAAATCACTCTCCTCTTCTTCATCATCTCAAGCACTGGTTTCGGATCTCTGGTCCTGCACTAACATAGTTTAGTACTTGTCTTAATCCACGCAATCAATCAGTGTATTTAAATGGTAATTATGCATACACTACTTTTTTGTATGTGGTGTTCCGCATGGTTTTGTGCTTGGTCCTCTTGTTTACATTATACACCACACCATTAGGAACATTGCTGGATAATCATTATCTGGGATATCATTTCTATGCTGATGATACTCCAATCTACGTTTCATTTTACAGTCTGTAATGTGACTCATCTGTGTGCAGCTGTTGTCTGCTGTCTTTGATGATGTACAGTCTTGGATGTCGGCCAATAAACTCCTTGACCCATCAAAAACTGAATTTCTGCTACTGGGCACACCACAGCAACTTCAAAAATTTGATTGGCTGAAACTGGGAGACTCAATTGTTGTGCTGGAAAACGCTGCTCGTAACTTAGGCATTGTTTTCAATTCGACCATGTCTCTTGCTGGCCATGTAAACAGCATTTGTAGGTCGTCATCTTTTGCTGTCTGTTAATGGTACCTCTGCCAAAACATCCTTGTACTGGTTATCAGTTACCATAGGGCCTAGCGGTTGTACCTGTTTGTTGAATAACTTTGTTGGTATTGAGCACTAAGTATTGCCTTTGTTTCATGTAAAGTGTGAGGAAGTAGGTTCCTCGTGTAGCTGGACATTGTTGTTGGACCCTCTGTTCCCTGGAGGTCATATAACTTTGAACTGGTTTGAACCGGTTTCAGGGTTTAGAGGGCTAGTGCTGGGTTGATTCAGGGTTGTCGTCAATATACGCTGGACGTGTGGCTGGCTAAGGGCCTGCTTCATTTGCTGCCGCATTGACTATTGCAATTCATTGTTTGCTGGGCTCCCTAAAGCGCGCCTTTCATCTCTGCAGTCTGTTCTGAACGCAGCTGCCTGGCTCATTGCTTGTTTCCCTCGCTTCTCCCACATAACTACCTTTATGACTTATGTACTTCACTGGCTTCCTGTTACTTCCTGCATCCAATACAAGGTCCTCCTCCTGGTCTCCAAGACTCAGCAGTGAAAAGCTCCTAAATACCTATGTGACCTAATGCATAAACCTCTCTCTGCTCTCTTCCCGCCCTCTTCGATCTGCGGACCACCTTGATCTACTTGTCCCTCGTGCATAACTTCGATGGCTCAGCATCATGCTTTTGCCATCTTTGGCCCTTCCTTATGGAATGACCTGCCCACCTCTCTCCGTAGCAAGATATTGTTTGGGATCTTGCCGTCTTCTCTCCGCTGCCTAAAGACCTTTCTTTTCCCTCGGGGCTGTCATGCTGTGAGCCCCTCTGAATAGTTTATAGGCTCCTGTGAGCGGCGCTTATAAATAACCATATAAGATAAGATAAGACAAGAAAAATATAAGGAGTTGACACTGGCTGCCTGAGTATGCCGGTCTTAAGCCGGCCGGCTGGCTGACCAGTGGGCTTGAAGGAAGAGGTGATTGGCCAGAGGGGAAGGCAACGGGTCAGGCAGAGGTGACTGAGAGAGGAGGTAGGCCGAAGACAGGTAAGCTCAGTCTCTTTGTGTTTCTGACGGTGAAGGAGCGTAGTGGACTCCGGTGAAGAGCTGAGTGTAAGACGGTCATCTGAGAATAGGAAAGAATCAAGGGTGAGATAGATAACGCTATTTAGTAAATAATAACTGATATTGGTATTTACAGGGCAGAGGGTACCTAGATATAGGGGATCGGCCCACTTTGTTTGACCTGAGGTAAAGAAATTGCCTTAGAGTCTTTTGAAGTGGTGGGAAGGCCTACCCGGTATTGTTACTTTTAATAAGAGTCTTTATAGAACTAGTGTGTGACAGACATTTTGTGATTATTAGAAGTGTAAATAATAGTACAATATTATAATAATACATCCTTAATTGTTAGTCTTTCTTTTAAAGATAGGCATAGTTTTACCAGATGTTTCCTCCTCCAGCCGTTATTCTTCCCCTATTGGTCTACAGGATAGGATAAGATGGACTCCTTCGGCTAGAACCTGGGCTCACTAGCCAGAAGTCCGCTTCTTGAACCTGGGACGCGGATGCCATCGGCCTTTTGGCAGGAAAACCCATGCCTGCATTCAACCCTTGATGGGTGAGGACCCGGTAACCCAGGTCAGGGTGATATGAGGAGTTCTTCACAAAATGTTATTATCTGGCTATGTATATAGCACTGACTTCACAAGAATCCATTATGGTTCTGTGTTTGATTTAAAACAGTGTTGTTTGTTGTCATACTGTTGTGTTGTCATGATCAGGCCCGTAGCCAACATGAGGAAAACGAGGGGAGTGCCTCATCATAATTCTCAATGCCTTATCTTACTTCAACATTATATGTTCATTCGTGACATACACAGAATTAGGCATTGTCTGCTAGTATATCTCTGGCTAATGCATTGGTTACCAGTCACTTAGATTACTGTAACTCGCTTCTTGCTGGTATCAATAGGTCAAACATACTGAAGCTGCAGACAGTTCAGAACTCTGGTTAGAGCTATAACTAATACATGCAAATGTGCTTAAATCTGCATTGGCTTCCTGTACAGCAGAGTACATAGTTTATAAAACTTTGAACTCTGACCAGCCACAATACTTATAAGTTCTTATTCCTGAGACTTATTATTATTCAACAAGGTCATATGATTGTCTTTGGCTGGTCATACCTAACTCAAGAACTGTTCTTCGATATGATTTAACAAATGAAAATGCTTTGCATTTTGTAGGAAGCTATTCTGGACGTCCATACAGATGTTACGGAGAAACAGGATCTCCAGAATGTTATGTTGCCATCTGCAATGCTTTGTTTGGCCTATTCGTCAGAGAACTCTGACACTCTTCATGGAAGCTGATGTTAGTATTTTATCATAATTATAAACTCTAAATTTCTAAAGACTACTCGAAAGCCGAGTGCAGGTCACCAGCTTATTCACTAGTGCTGCATCATGTCATGTGGAGGTTCGAGTCTGGTTGCTAGAGAGACCAGAGCGGTAGAGGACTGCTAAGGCGGGTTTAGTTTAAAATGAGAAAACTTGGAAGGTGGAGTTATATGTAGAGAAGCCTGAGGCAGAGAATAGTGATTGAGCAGCAGTATTGGTGTTTGAACTGAGAATTTGCAGAACTCAGGGTGAAGATTGTTCTCGATTTGAGGCACAGATTAGAATATGGATCGGTTGGAGAACTTGAAGCGAGTAGTGATTGGGGCAAAGGAGAGATTGAGATAGCAGAATGATTGGGTAGAGCGGAATGTCTGGATGATGAAAATTTGACAAAGTTACTTTGGCCGTGATAGGACTTTGAAGTGGATGTGCTCATGATTTTTCAATTAGATTATATATTTTAATTCAGTGTTTTCAAAAACTGGGTTTCCATCGTTAGGTCGAGAGTGCCTCTGATGAGTTTCTCTGGAAGAGGTGCTATATAAATGTGGTTTTACATTTCATTATGTCAAGCGTGCTCTTGCCATATGCATCAGATTCACACTATGTACAGTTCGCTTACAACTGAAGCCCCAACAGCCCTGATTCATTCATTCATAGATTTATATGGTGCATCTTCAAGAGAACTACTCAGAGGTGCTCCCAACTCCAGCACGGCTAAAAACAACAGTTTTCAGGCGGTCATAGAAGGTGCCAGAGGAAGACCTAGGATGTAGGTGCAGCTCAGGAGGAAGTCCATTCCATAAATTTTGTCTTATCAATATTTAGTGACAATTTATTTGCTCTAAACCAGGAGGAAATGGTGGTTAGCTCATGGCTGGCTCTTTGAAAAAGTTGATCTGCTGATTTATCAGATATGAAGACATTAGTGTCATCAGCAAACAGTGTGTAGTTAAATATTTTGGAGGCAGTTGCCAGGTCATTTATATATATATATATATTAAAAATAATAATGGCCCCAGGATGGAGCCTTGCAGTGGTACTCCACATATAATACTTTTGCTGATGGATAAGTGACCCTTAAAATAAACATATTGCGATGTGTTTCTGAGAAACTCGGAAACCATATTTTACTTAAGGCTCTGAAACCATAGTGCTCAAGTTTTTCTAATAAGATTTTGTGGTTTACTGTATCAGAGGCTTTTGATTGATCAAAAAATTCATAGAGAAAATTCTGTTATCTATGGATTCTAAAATTTTACTTTGTATTTCTAAAAGTGCCATAAATGTAGAATGTTGCTTTTGAAAGCCATACTGGTTAAGCGATAATAGATTCATTTTCAAAAAATAAATATTAGAATATTTAATATTGGATTGTATGTCAATAGATTTTTTGGAAGTTGCTTATAGTTGACTTTAACTGCATTTATGCTCTGGGATGATAAAGATTTAGTGCAGCAGTTTCAATTTCTCAGAAGAAACATTTATTATAACTGTGCAGTGACATATGATTTTAATTTGTCTTGGCCATACTTAGGAAAAAAACTGGCAATAACCGACAATTAACGGTTTTTTGCCAGTGTCCCGGAAAAAATCGGTTTTTCCGGCATTGACCCAAACCTGCGGCATGATGCATGCATTCATATACTCAAGAGTTGACTATGGCAATGCCAATTATGCGGGCCTAATTCATTCCAGCATAAATCGGCTCCAATCAGTTTTGATGCTGTGGCTCGACTGATCGGTGGCATACCTAGATTTGATCATATACTGTTCATGTGGGAGGATCTCCACTTCGACCACTCGTTACCTATACATAAGATCTGGATGCTTATGGGCGATTGTCCAGCAGGCTGTGCTCCATTTTGTCTCGAAGAGCTTTGTGTCTCAGGGTCTTCCATGTATGGTCAAAGATTTCTCCATTTGCTATGCAACGTGTCTTTGTTATTTCACAAGCGCAGACTTCACCAGTATAGAAGTTTTTCTGTAGTCGGCTCATGCTCGTGAAATCAGTTGCCTAAAAACTGGACATGAACTCCTCAGCCTCACTTCATCTCTTTTCCACTAGCGCTTCAAACCCATTTTCTTCAATCGTGATTTCATTGTTTTATGCCGGGATTGCCTGTGAAGAGTCTCTGACACTGGCGCTACATAAATTTCCAATTACTGTTACAATTGTTGTCATAATAAAGATGCTAGCATTTATGTCAGTATCCAGTTCTGTTTTTTTGTTTTTGACTGGCCCGGTTCCAAACAGTTCGTAAATTCATCCACTGTTAGGCCTTAAGTGGATAAAAGCTTCCTTTAACTGCTAAATTTTCTTTTACGTGATTGTATGTATTTTGTTACTTTCAGATGCCTCTTTTGAATAAACACTGACCAAGACATAAAGTTGAAAGAAAATAGAAACACACTTTAGTCCTTATCTTGACACTATTTCAATATATTTCAGATTTTGAATGGTTGCATTACTTTATTTTTAAGTGTTAATGTAACAGATGTGGATATCTGCATAGCGTGTGTTATTTACATTTAAAGATGTTTCTGTTTGTGAATTAGAATTTTATTTTTAAATAGTATAATGACTATTATTATTTTGTTTGCCCTGAAGTACTTATTAATAGGTCTGTTGATTAATCACAGTTAACGCATGCGATTAACCCATTAAAGTTTCTGAACATTTAACGCGATTAACAAAATTTAATCACGATTAAATGTAAATTGCAAACACGGTTTTGGATAGTAATTTATCGAAACTGCAATGCAAAGCTAGCACGAAATATCTAGGATCTCCAGCCAGTACTGTCCTATGCCAAAGACTGTTTTGTGCTACTGGAATAATAAGAAATGTTGAGCACTTAAACCTGACATTGTGAACTAGTTAGTCTGTTTCAACGACTGGCTGAAACAGGAATTATGAAAAACAGAAAGTGGATAAACTTGGTAATTCTGCATGTGCGTTTTTTTTTAAATGGACAAACTGAAAACAATGACAAGTTACTATGTATTACTATCTGTAAACAACAACAATGCTGCATTTTTATATTCTCTTGTTGCGATTAATCTCGATTAAAATTTTTAATTGTTGAGCAGCCCTACTTATTAACTCTCAGGACTACAAAAAATTCTGGGCTGGCTAGAATTCATCAAGATCAAGTGCCTTGTAAGGCAATGGCATTAAGTGTTGGGTTATGATGTCAGTGTGCTGAAATAGTTTCATCATCATTATTATTATTGTGATTATTATTATTAAATTTACATCCACTAATTAAGATTTTTAAGATGCTTGCTGTAGTTTAGTTACAGTTGATTGAGTTTTGAAAGGTTTTTGTTTACTTTTAAATTGTGTATATTGGTGTTTTCTTTTACAATGTATAATAACTTTAGAGTTTATAATTTTGTGTTTTGTACTTGGAGATTGTTTGCAAGTGTTTATCAAGTTTATAACAAGATCTTAAAGTGATTGTTTACTTTTAAAATGCTGTTTTTAGATTAAAAGTTTTATTAAAGCTGGATTTTTAATCATTACATTTGCATTCAGTAAATGAGATTTTTAAGGTGCTTCTTGTAGTTTATTTACAGACGACTGAATTTTGAAAGGTTTTTGATTACTTTAAAGTGGTGCATATTAGTGTTTCTTATAAAGAGTATAAAGGATTAAGGACTTTCAGAGAGTTTATAATTTTGTGATTTGTGCTTGGGTTTTTTGTGCAGTCTATTGTATGATTTTAAAGTGATTGTTTACTTTAAAAATGCTGTTTTGTTAAAAAATTAAAACTGCATAGTGAGTCCATTTTTATTTTTGTGAAGAGCTTGTTTTAGGTAAAATATAAAGAATATTGCGTTCAATAATGATTTTGTCCTGGTTTCATCAAGGTCCATGAAATTTAAAAAAATTGGTGGAGCTGCATAGTTTCCTAATGTCAAGTCCGACTATGGAAGATATGTATGGCATTTGCGTATGCAAGATGTGAACCACCAACCTTTGGCATTTTTAGCCAAGGTCCCTACTGCAAGCCTAAATTCTGGTGAAACATTATTCCAAAAGTTCAAGTACATTAAAAATAGGAGCTATGACCGTAGAAATTACGATGAAATACATTCAAAAACGTGAAAAACGCAAGATATGACCGTGGAAATTACAGTGAGATACATTCCAAAAACAATAAAAACACGAGTCATGACCGTAGAAATTACAGTGAGATACATTCCAAAACAATAAAAACACGAGACATGACCGTATAAATTACAGTGAGATACATTCCAAAACAATAAAAACACGAGACATGACCGTATAAATTACAGTGAGATACATTCCAAAACATTAAAAATACGAGGCATGACCGTATAAATTACAGTGATAGACGTTCGCAAATAGTTAATCTACGCCGACTAATCGTAAAGTAACGGTTTGCCAAATTCGAAATACGGTCCAGGACAGTAAACTTTCACGGTCATATGAACGTAAATATTACAGTCTAGTGTAAATTACGGTCCGCCGTTTTTTCACAGTCTTATCCTTTGTACACGGCTGCCAGTGATTTGACCGTAAAAAAATTGCAGAATTTCTAACAGTGTAGGTAGAAAAATTTAAAAATTAATGTATAATTTTAAGAATGTAGGCCCATCATCTTTATGAAGTTTCTCGCGTACCACATAGCGACACCTGGCGTACCACCAGTGGTACGCGTAGCACCGTTTGAAAAAAATAACCATAACCATGAATTTTATTACTTCGCATAATATACAGTGACAGAAATGGTGTCATTCAGTGTAAAATTTTAACAGAAAACGGATCAATTAATTAGTTTTCAATGAAAGTAAAGGGAGAGATGTGGATTTGGCGCAGAATGGAGAGGGTCAGCTGGATGGAGCGCAGGA
The DNA here is from genome assembly GCA_963556255.1 of Allolobophora icterica. Taxonomy (NCBI): domain Eukaryota; kingdom Metazoa; phylum Annelida; class Clitellata; order Crassiclitellata; family Lumbricidae; genus Allolobophora; species Allolobophora icterica. Next base: position 5,125,332 of record OY744616.1, on the reverse strand, counting down.
CAAACGAAGAAATCCTAAAGATGGTGGAAGAACAAAGATCCCTGATAGGTACTATAAGCGGACGACAGAGGAAATGGATCGGGCAAATACTAAGGAGCGACAACCTACTAAAAGACATCATTGAGGGAAGAATGGAGGGAAGAAGGCGCGAGGAAGACAGAGAACAATGCTACTGGACTGGATGATGACAGAAGAGGGATACAGTGGACTGAAAAGGGAGGCACAGAATCGAGAAAGATGGCGTCATTGGTCATACGAACCTGCCCAAGGGCAGAGAACATAAAGAAGAAAGAAAGGGAGAGAAACCCTTAAGGCACCTGGGTCCCGCTATCAGGGTTACCATTGTACATGAAAAATAGTGGCAACTGGCTTAACAAAACCGCTGGTCTACGCGTTACAAGGCGAACGCTGTCTAGGCCTAACCAATCGACTTCCGTACATGCATTTACATACCTACATACACGCTTACCTAAGAGCCGTTAAATATGCATACAATGGTTTCCATTGGGGTTGGTTTACAAGACTTGCAAATGACGCTGATGCAAATACCTGTCGACTTGCATTATGGAATTCTTCCAATTCCCTCTGGAAGAATCCGTCTATGGAAAGGTCAGGAAACGAACCGCAAACAGTGGCGCCCTCTTCCACACGCGTCACCTTCTGAAGATAATTGTTATGAAGTTCGCATAATGGAAAGAGACGGATAATTATGAAATAAAGACGCATACACACACACACACACACACACACACACACACACACACACACACACACACACACACACACACACACACACACACACACACACACACACACACACACACACACACACACACACACACACACACACACACACACACACACACACACACACACACACACACACACACACACACACACACACACACACACACACACACACACACACACACACACACACACACACACACACACACACACACACACACACACACACACACACACACACACACACACACACACACACACACACACACACACACACACACATACATAGATGCATACACACGTACATAACTACTTATTTAAAAATAATAATTAATAATAATAGTAGTAATAATACAAATACAAATACAAATACAAATACAAATACAAATAATAATAATAATAATAATAATAATAATAATAATAATAATAATAATAATAATAATAGAGCACACACACACACACACACTAGAGCTAGAGCATTTAGCATTTAGCTAGAGCATTTAGCGGCTCAATGGTATCAGCCCAGCTTGACTTGGACGAGGGTTAGCCGTTCCGGAAAAAACAACTAATTTAATCTCTAAGACCCTGAGGGAACGAAGTACCTCAGGGCAAAAAAAAAAAAAAAAAAATAATAATAATAATAATAATAGCCAACCCAGAAATTAATTAATTAATATCTAAATCCGGAGTTATCACAAGTAGGCCTACATTATACCATAGTACTATTAATAATTTATTTTTTTCGATCATGCTGTTGTGTGTTGAGGTCGGGAGAACCTCTGAGTTCCTAGAAGAGGTGCTATATAAATCTTCGCTTGCAGCTACAATTGCATACATATACGCAATTGCTCATGCATCATTTTAACATACATGCATTCACATGGCAAGGGTTTGCAGGAGGAACAGATGAGTCAGTCAGAGAAGGGTTTGAACCCCGGCCTTCGGCAGCAACAGAACATGGTTCGGATTTCCGGATACCCATCAACTACTACGCTATAGAAAGTGGCGGAATTTGTTATAGGAACAAAGGAGGACATGAGCAATATGGTTGATGCTACACACCTTTATAACATACTCTTCTGATGCTATATATATATATGCTTAAATAACGTAAAAATTAATAGTTTACTGTTTTTACGGCGTGAGATCATGTTATTATCCAAGAGGGAGGCAGAATTAAATAATAAAAAAATTCAACATTAAATTTGATCTGGTATTAAGATTACTAAAGGGATATGAAGCCGATGAATATAGGATCATTTATCTAGACTATGTGTGTGGCTCACATCCGGGACCTTTGCAACACCGGCTGGTCAAACATGGGTCGCTTATAGCTGGCTTAACTAAATTAAAACACTTTTATCAATAGCTGCAGGATTTTGGCATCCTGTCTGTTACTTAGTTTCAGACTATTTATTTATTTAGACTGTCCATAATTTACTTTAATCGCATAATTATGTCCTTAATAAATAAATCGCTAAAAGAATCTAGAGCGATTCCGAGAGTGTTTACTTCTGCTCTGAGCCAAGTCGCCTCTCTCCTAAGGACCCGGATGTCACTTTTCTAAAAATAGACGGCCACAAGCATCGCCTGCGATGAATCAGAAAAGACGAGTTCTGATTGGCTGACGCGTTGCCGCTTCATATCCCTTTAGCAATCTTAATCCCAGATTTGATTCAAAACTGCGAGCGAGGCGACAATTAATAAATAAAATTTTAATGGAAAGATATAATGAAAAGATATAAGATTGTAAAACACCGCCATTTTAGTTTTACATAATTCTACTTAACATGTGTTCCTCTACCAGTTTTTGTGTCTAGACCATCAACGTATATGGTATAGACACCTGAAAATAACATCTACTCAGCGCTATATCTACACAGATTTTGCACGAATTTCCGAGTTCTAGAAAATTCATGGTGAGTGAACGAATGTAAATGTCTGGTTTTAAGGTCTGAGTTTTGTCAGTGTCAGCTCTGTTTAACCTAGGATAACAGTTGCACTATTGGACTGTATGGATCGGAGACATGGACTACCAAACAGGCGGAACTGGAGAAGCTCGAGGCTTTTGAAATATGGCTAGGGAGACGACTGGACAAGATCAGGTGGAGGAATAATAAAACAAACGAGGTGGTGTTGCAATTGGTGCAAGAGGAGAAGAGGTCATTGGTCAATACGATGAAGAGGAGACAAATGGCCTGGATTGGAAACACGCTACATGGAAATTCGCTCATAAGGACTGTGCTTGAAGTAGGAATTGTAAGGAAGAAACCACCAGAGAGACCAGGAAATAATATGTTGTACTGGATGACCGTAGTATAAAGGAAACATACGAGGATATAAAGAAAGTAAGGACAGGGCTAAAATAGAGAAGAGTGATGCCGTTTGAGTCTTGGATCCGTCTAAGGGCAGAACACTGAAGAAGAAGAAGAAGAAGAAGAAGAAGAAGAAGAAGAAGAAGAAGAAGAAGAAGAAGAAGAAGAAGAAGAAGAAGAAGAGGAAGAGGAAGGAAGAGGAAGAGGAAGAGGAAGAGGAAGAGGAAGAGGAAGAGGAAGAGGAAGAGGAAGAGGAAGAGGAAGAGGAAGAGGAAGAGGAAGGGGAAGGGGAAGGGGAAGGGGAAGGGGAAGGGGAAGGGGAAGGGGAAGGGGAAGGGGAAGGGGAAGGGGAAGGGGAAGGGGGAGGGGGAGGGGGAGGGGGAGGGGGAGGGGGAGGGGGGAGGGGGAGGGAGAGGGAGAGGGGGAGGGAGAGGGAGAGGGAGGAGGAGCAGGAGGAGGAGCAGGAGGAGCAGGAGGAGCAGGAGGAGGAGGAGGAGCAGGAGAAGGAGGGGGAGGAGGAGGAGGGGAGGAGGAGGAGGAGGAGGAGGAGAAGGAGAAGGAGGAGGACGAGGAGGCGGAGGAGGAGAAAGAAGAACAAGAACAAGAACAAGAGTTGCACAAAATCTTAAGCATTCGGTTGACAATCAATCGATCGGTGAGGTACTCATTGGGTGTAATTTTACTAAAGTATGCCATTGATAAATACAATATATTTTATTCAATTCTAATTTAATCTCCAATCTCATCTTTCGCTTCTAATCAAATTGAATCTGTTTATGGGTTAGACACCCACAAATTGTTTCTATTCAACTGTATACGTTTAACTAACTTGCCACAGTTAACATTTTAAAATTTAACTCCCCATTGCTCGTACTCTTTAAGTGCCAGTCCCAAGCCTCGGTAAAGGAGGAGGGCGTGGTAGCCTCAAGATATTTTTAGACTGCTGAAATCCATCCATAACTTACGCCATGGTTGATGCTAAACACCTTTATAACACACTCATCTGATGCTGTATATATTTGAATACCGTTAACACTTTACTAATCGATCGCCAACTTATCGAAGGAACAAAAGAAGTCGTGCCCTATGGGTAGGTAACATCAAACAATTAAAAATTTAACATTAAATCTGATTCAAAATTGCGAGCGAGGCAACAATAAGTGAATGAAGTGATATTAATGAAAATAAATAAGATTGTATAACACCTCCGTTTTACTTTTAGATAATTCTACTAAATTTGCGTTTATGTATAAATTGGGTTTACACACCTGAAAATATCTTTTATTCAGCGCTATATCTGGGCAATACGTGTGAATTTACGTATTCTCAAGGCTTGCCGCTGAACGAATGACGTAATGCGAATGTAGGAAATTGCTAACAAAAATGTTGTAACTTTATGTTTTTAGAGGTCTGAGTTCTTTTTTACTGTCCCCTCTGTTTAAACTAGGATAATGGTTGCACTGTTAGGGTGAGACTGTATGGATCGGATACATGAAGCTCGAGTTTAAAGAAATAAAAAAAATGGTTAGGGAGAAGACTGGCCAAGATCAGGTGGAGAGATTATAAAACAAACGAGGTGATGTTGCCACTGGTGCAGGAGGAGAAGAGGCCAATGGTCAACGCAATAAAGAGGAGACAAATGAACTTGATTGGCCACACACTACGTGGAAAGTGCTTCAATGTGGAATTGAATGGAAGAAACCACCAAGAGACCGAGAAATATGATGTTGGATTGGATGACGGATAAAGGAAAGAGACGACGATGTAAAGAAATTAGGATAAAGCTAAAAATAGAGAAGATTGGCGTATAGTTTGAGTCTTGCTGGCCAATGGCAGAAAACTGAAGAAGAGGAGAAGGAGGAGGAGTAGTAAGAGGAGTATGAGGAAGAGACAGAAGAAGAAGAAAAAGAAAGAGAAGAAAAGAAGAGTAGGAGGAGGAGGAGGAGGAAGAGGGATAGGAAGAGGAAGAGACGGAGGAAGAGGAGGAGGAAGAGGAAGAAAGGGAAGGAGAGGATGATGAGGAAGAAGAGGAGGAAGAAGTAGAAGACGAAGAGGAGGAGGAGGAGGAGAAGGAAGAACGCGCCTCAGATTCGCATTCCTGTGTGACTTCTCAGGCGCTGGAAGTATTTGCAATAAATAAATAAATAAATAAATAAATAAATAAATAAATAAATAAATAAATAAATAAATAAATAAATAAATAAATAAATAAATAAATAAATAAATAAATAAATAAATAAATAAATAAATAAATAGATAAATAAGAAGGAAGACGAAGAAGATTCGCAGAATGTCATAATGAATCATTCGTCTGACAGTCAATCAGTTATAGTCTATGTATGCTCTTTGTATGTGACGTACAAACTGGCTGTAATTTTATTACAGTCTACTTTTACTTAATACGATTTAATTTATTCGCTTCTAATCATGTCTAGTCTGCGCTCGCGTAGCAGTGCCGAGATCAGACACCTGTAAATCGATTCTATCCAATACTATGTTCAACTAACGCGAAAAATTTAATTTAACTCCGCCACTGCTCGTACTCTGGGTAAAGGAGGGTAAAATCCTGGGTAGAGGAGGAGGGCCTGTTAGCCATAAGATATCGTTAGATTTCTGGAATATATCCATAACTCAGGAACGTTTACGACGTCAAGGACAGTGGCGGGCCCAAGATATAGTTAAACAGTTGATAAGAAACGGGGCGCTTAGACACCCTTTAAATGCGCTTACTGAACGCTATATATTCACCAGTTGAGTTACCGGTAGGTCGGGCGGGATCTGGATTTCAAACATGGAACGGTGGAAAGTGTGCAAGAAAACGAATATGTGTGGGTATATATAACCCTAACCCTAACCCTAACCCTAACCCTGACGAGAGTATACGCCGGATTTACTATAGGAGCAAAAGAGGCCACCAGGAAACGGACATTCCAGAAGGCGAGAAAACTTAAACTTAAAAATTTAGATTTCAAAACATGAACATCTTTAAATATTTTAAAAGTTTAGATTTCAAAACATGAACATCTTTAAATATTTTAACGTTGGGATGTTGTCTTCTGACTGTGACGTGTTTTCTGAGAAGAATATTGAATGAGGTAAACGTTTCGAGGCTGATAGCCAAAGACTGGTTAGATGCTGTTCAACGACGCTGTGTCATGACATCGATGATTGGAGTCGCTGTCCTCCTTTCTCCAGGCTTCGGACTGGCACTGCTAGAGTACGAGCAGTGGCGGAGTTCTCAAATGCGTAATAGCCAATCGATGGATGGATGGACATGTTTGCAACATCTTATGGCTACAAAACGTTGACGTCTACAGAAATTAGTTGGGCATAGTACAGCTTATACCGCGGATGTAGAGCAATCGACTATTTATAAACGTTGCTGAATCTCAAGTTTATATAGCATGAATTTGCAACGTCTTAAAGGTGTTTAAACTAATCGCAACGCAATGGAGCTCAAATGTAAATGGCTACGCTATCTCAAGCTAATATAGCATCAGTTGATCTTGTGTTAAAGGTGTTTAAGGAAGCGCGCTCTAACTAAACGGATACAATGGTTCTTCTTCCAGAAGAGTTTTGTTGATTGGGTGGCTCAAGGAAGAGTCAGTCAGTGTGAGAATTGTAGAAAAAAGACTGGAGGTGGTGGGGGTGAACATTTCATCTGTATTTTGCAAGCTGATGTCAATGAAATTTGAAAGTAGCTGATTTCAACATTAGCAGTTTTGCAAGTCAGACTCGAATCAAAATCAATTCCTTTGTTGAGAAAATTCAAAAATGCATACATGATACACCATGGAAATGTCTTCTCTTTGTCAGAGGCTCAGAGTCAAATAATGCTAAATCACACTGGCACAACTGAGTGGGTTTGAAACGGCCCCCCTGGGGTGTGCAATGTAGACTTAACTGAGGGTCCTAAGAAAGACTAGGGGAACTGTGGGATGTGTCCAGAGGACGCTTGCGTCATCCTCTTTACATGTTTTATATTACATTATAATCTAGTAGTTGAGTTTTTTTGGATATTTCGTTCAAACTTCTTTGATTTCTTGTTATGATCTCGTATATATAATTCGTAAATGTTATATGATACGTACAGATAATCGTCGTGTAATTCTTACAGATGGTTTTAATAGTAATCCATAATAGACAGATTTAAACCGTACATAAAACGATGTACGAGTGAACTAAACGATGCTTTCGGACATCTTTCTCTCTACCTATTCACGAGAGACGCCGCCATTTTCTCAGTCAAAACCTTTTTGTACAGCAAAGCATTTTAGCGACGTTCAGTAATATTCAGATAATGCAATCGATATTTATATAGGAGGCGCGAAAACGTTTTAAAGGTGTTTTAAATTTGGGATGTTGTAAGGCAGAACTTGACTTAACAAATCCTCAAGTGACATCCTTGGCTTAGATTCAATCGAAAACTCACCAACACAGACTTCTAAATTGATCCAAAGACATCAATTTTTATATAGATAAATGAAATATTTCAACACACAATCAAAATGGCTTCCAAAGCGCGTGCTCAAACCCATTATTTCTTAAACTAAATGACGCTTGTATCCCAAGTTTATATAGCGTCTTTTGATAACCTCTTAAGGGTGTTTAAAGAAAGCGCTCTAACTATACGGCTACAGGATCTCATTTTTATATAGCATCACTTAGCTCCGTTTTCAAGGTGTCTAAAGCGAGCCCTATAACCAATCGTCCACTCTGTGTTGTCAAATCAGCCTCTGGCTATAGAAGTTCTAAGCATTCGATTTCTCTATTGCTCTCGTGTAGCAAGCGCTGTTCTGTATCCATGGGTGACCGATCTCGCTGAGACGGATTCTGGGATTACTGGGTGATTGATCGATATTGGGAGTAATTCCCCGGGTTTTACCCTCTGTCTCTCGTTGACCAGTTCCGATAATGGCCGGAGGCTAATGTCATGGAAACCAGATACAGCTGATAGGGCCGCATCTACAAATGTTGCGGATGACGAAACAAAGGATGCCTCTGTTTCAGGCTCCATCGGTGACTTTGGATTAGGTCGAGCAGCGGCATTTTCAGCATTCCAAATGTCCAATGATTGTTCGAACACGTGTTATTCTATGTTTTTCTCTGCTTTGTAAATGAAAGTGCTGCTTCTACAAGCACTGTTCCACCAATAAAGCATTGGGAGAAAACTGGTCATTCCAGAATATCGCTCCCTAGCAGAATTGAATAATCATTACAGACAAAAGTGTCAAGCGGTCGTCCCACATACGTTTTTCGCGTCATGACGACGTGATTGTGATAATAATAAGTTGAAGCCGATTGCTTCGCCTTGTAACGCGGAGAGTAGAGGTTCAAGCCTCCTCCTCTGAGACGGTTACTGTGTAGGGACTTTGAGCAAGTCCTTCGCTCACAATTGCTCAACGCCATGGACATACTGAGACACCTTTATTTGAGAAGATACTGAATAGATTTATACTAACCTGTGGTACACTGTATTGGTTAGACGGTTCGCATTCAACACCTTTAAAACAGTTTCAACCGTTGCTATATAAGGATTGCACACGAAGTGCAACTAATAAAACCGCCGTGAGTACTGTAGTAGTAGACTAGTTTCAGTTTAACGACACTTTGTGATAACAAAGATTAGTAGCGTCGGCCTCCTCCTCCTTATTCCAGGCTTGGGACTGGCACTGACAGAGTACGAACAGTGGCGGGGTTTATGGAGGTCTTTAGTGGATTAATATTATTTGTAGTGGGACATTGTATAAGAGTGCTCGTTTTCGACACCTTTAAAACGGGATCATCCGTTACTATATAAGGATGGGACACGATAAGCGGTTAATACAGTTTTAAAATAGTCCTCAATGAGTCACAATTCTACACGTAGTGTGACACTGTATACGATTGGTTAGAACCGTTAAAGCGCTTGCCTTGTAACGCGGAGAGTATGGGATCGATCCTCCTCGTCTGACACGGTTACTGTGTAGGGACCTTGAGCAAGTTCTTCGCTCACAATTTCTCAGCCCCACTGATGCTCTTATGGTCGTGTGTGCATTTCAGAACTTTGGAAGGAAAAACAACTGTAGTGCATTGCATTTTATTGTATTATAAATTTATAATCATTGATCGAGGACAATTGGTTTAACCATTGCTTAGCAGCTTAACCATACTACCCCGGGTGATCTATGACGAGTTTATTCAGCGCCACCATCATCAAACCAAGCATCAATCGATGGCTCTGAGAGAGACAGAGACAGAGCTCTTGTTTTTCGACTCTCGTGTCCATTCCTTATATAGCAACGGTGAATAACGTTTAAAAGGTGTCTTAGAGCGGCGACCGCTCTAACCATGGGCCAAAGTGTTGAAGGCAAGGCTAAGAGTGACCAGCGATCGGCTGCTTGCAAATGCACTGACCGGAAGTAGCTTTGGCGGAAGCCTTTTCCGCCGACGAGTCATCCGCTACGCGAATACTTGACCTGGAAGTGAGTCATTACAGCGGATGAAGAGGAGGAGGAGGATCGGGAGGCAGTGGAGGAGGAGGATTGGGAGAAGCTGGTAAAGGAATATTTTGAGGAGGAGATAGAGGTGGAGGAAGAGCAGAAGAAGGATCAGGAGTAGGAGGTGGAAGGGGAAGAAGTGGATGAAAAGAATCGGGAGGAGGAGGAAGAGGAAGAGGAGGAAGAAGGTAGAGAGAACGAGGAAGAGGAGTGAGAGGAAGAGGTTGGGAAGGAAAAGTATGCGGAAGATGTGGAGGAAGCTGATAAGGAGGACGGGAGAATGGATGAAGAAGTGGACGAGGGAGAAAAGTAAGAGGAACCGGAGACTAGAGAGGAGGTGGAACGGTTGAAAGTGATGAGGAAGAAGAAGAAGGGAAAAACTAAGGAAGAGGCAAAAGAGGAAGAGGAATACGAAGAAGAGACGGAGAGGAAGAAGAAATGGGCAGAAGGAGAAGAAGAAAGAGGAGGATTAAGAGGAGGAGTATGAGGAGGAGGGATAGGGGAAGGAAGAGGGGAAAAGGTAGAGGAATAAGAAGTGGAGTAGCACAAAGAGGAGGAGGTGGAAAAGGAGTTGTATTGTTTTTCCCTCTGGCAGGACATCTGTTGGCGACAGAACGCATGAGCGGAATTCCGGAATGAGTGAGCGCAGCAGGAGGAGAAGGAGGAGGACAAAGAAGAAGAAGGAGAAGAAGAGAGGATGGAGGAGGAAGAACAGGAGGTGGAGAAGCAGGCCGAGGAAGAGGAGGAAGAAGAGGAGAAGCAGTTGGATTTCTTATTCCACGGCTGATCGACGAAGACGATTGTTTCTTTGATTGTCTGTCTGTCTGTGTCTGTCTATCTGTGTCTGTCTGTGCCTGTCTGTCTGTGTCTGTCTGTCTGTGTCTCTATGTTTGGACATGTCTGTCTGTTTAACCGTGTTTGTCATTGTTTCTGCGACGTCGCAGTCGACTACGCTGTCTGCCTTACAAGCAGCAACGATAATGCTGTCCGTCTGAATGTCTGCGTCTATCCGGCTGTTTGTCTGTGCTTTTGTCTGTCTCTATACGTCTGTGAATCTGTACCTCTATATTTGTCTCTCAGTGTTTGCGTATATTATCGGCTGATTGCTCTGTAATGTTCTAGTCTGTCTGTCTGTTTGTCTGCCTGTGTCTGTCTGTTTGTCTGCCTGTGTGTCTGTCTGCCTGTCTGTCGTTTTGTCTGTCTGTTTTCATTTGTGTCGGCTGCCTGCATATCTGTTTCGGTGTTGATATGAAGCATGCAAGCCAGATATGACTCGGGAACTGGAATCACTGCATTGGCTTCCTGTTCAGCGAAGGCTCTCTTTCGAATAAGAATTTATGGTTTATAAAGCACTGTACTCCGCCCAATCACAATATTTAAAATCAGTGCTTACTGCCAGACTCGCCATTAATCAAACAGGTCTTCCTCTGGTTGCACCTGAAACTAGAACTGTTCTTGGTGAACGACCTCTTCTGGTTCTGGATTTAGATTTTGACACTCTCTGTCTGTCTCTGTCTCTGTCTCTCTCCCTCTGTGTCTGTGTGCTCCGCTCAGTCGCTCATGTCATTTCGTTCTCAACTTATACTTAACCTCTTTCAAACTGCTTATCCACCATAGACTGCCTCTCTGTATTACTAATCTTCTGGATATTGACCTCATTACGGCTTGGTTTTGGTGTGCCCTCAATTGATGTCTTGTGCATTAGACAGTGGCGCAATAGAAGTTACTATTTACACTTACAATAATAATGGCTGCCTTGGCCATTGACATCGACGTTGCATTGCCAACTATCTTCAAACTCTACTCAAAATGTTTCGCGTGGATGGTTATATATAGCATTTGCTGAATACGTTTAAAGGGTGTCTAAATATATCAATCTTTAATTCACCAGAACACTGGTAGCACCAAACAAGAATATAAAAAACAAAACACAACAAAAACTCAATCATTTATGTGTTTAAGAGAAATCACATTAAAAACTGACAACATCATTGTCACATGGAAGGTATTTCTGGATAAATCGCAATCATCGAGATAACCAAAAGTCTTTGAGATCATTTTCATACACGAAGTGCAGAACCGATATAACACTGCTATGATATAGGCCCTAGTATCTTCTAGTTTTAAGTTTCTAACGAAGTCATGCGTTTGCCAGGGCCGTTTATGCTGATCTGACCTTACCTTAAAACCAGTTCTTATTCCCCAGACTTATCATCATTTAACGAGGTCATCTGATTATTTTGTCTGATCATACCTAAATCAAGAGCTGTTCTTGGTGAATGAGCTTTTTCGGTTGCTGGACCTAGTTTCTGGCACTCACTTCTTGTGTCTGTATGCACTGCTCAGTCGCTTACAAGTGTCGTTTCGTTCTCAACTTAAAACTTACCTCTTTTATTCACCATAGACCTGTCTACTGACTGTTTGATGGTATGTTTGCTGTTTGTGTATATGCCTGCCTGCTCTGTCCACTTGTATGTCTTCCCCCCGTATGTCTTCCTATTCGTTTATCTACCTGTCCGTGTATGTGCTTTTTAGCCGAGGCATTTTTAAATCGGCCAATCGGCTAATGTCTTGCAAATCAAGTGTATATGAATCTAGAGAGAGAGAGAGAGAGAGAGAGAGAGAGAGAGAGAGAGAGAGAGAGAGAGAGAGAGAGAGAGAGAGAGAGAGAGAGAGAGAGAGAGAGAGAGAGAGAGAGAGAGAGAGAGAGAGAGAGAGAGAGAGAGAGAGAGAGAGAGAGAGAGACAGACAGACAGACAGACAGACAGACAGACAGACAGACAGACAGACAGACAGACAGACAGACAGACAGACAGACAGACAGACAGAGAGGAGAGACAGACAGACAGACGGACAGACAGACAGACAGACAGACAGTCAGAGTTAGATCCAGAGATATAGCCAGAGAGACAGAGATAGAAATACTTCAGAGCCAGAGACAAAGACAGAGACAGAGACAGAGAGACAGACAGAAACAGAGAGAGACAGACAGAGAGACAGACAGAGGAGTTCATTTCAATTACCGTTGATCTGTACGAAGAGCTAAAGAACTGTCGTGGCTCGAGATTAAAAAGCGTCTGATGGATGCTCCGATCCTCCACGAAGAGGTTTAGCCGGGATTTCGTGGAGTTGCAAAAGGAAGAGGAATTGGAGGAGGAATTTCAGGAGGAATAGGAGAAGGAATAGGAGGACGAGGAGTGAGAACAGGAATAGGAGGAGGAATAGGAGGAGGAAAGCGAGGAAGAAATGGAGGAGGAATAAGAGGAGGAATAGGAGGAATAGGATGAGGAGGAAAAGAGGAATAGGAGGAATATGAAAAGGAATGAGAGAGGAATAGGAGGGGTTAGAGGAGAGGAATAGGAGGAGGAATAGGAGGAGAAATGGGAAGAGGAATAGGAAAAGAAATGGGAGTAGGAAAATGGGAGAAATAGGAGGAGGAATAGGAAGAGGAATGAGATGAGGAATAGCAAGAGAAAAAGGAGGATGGATATAGAGTTGGATCCTAGCTAAGCAGATGGATCAGCTAAACAAAATCTGAAGCAATCCATACTGATTCAGATCTCAGCGGACTAGATCTGATTTGATTAGATATCCGTCTGAACGGTCTGATCCAATCCAATCCGTCCATGTAAAGTCGAGTCCACTCTAATCTACCATACCCTAGCGGCCTAGCCTACTCTATCACACCCTATCCTGCCCCACCCCACCCTATCAAATCCTGCCTTGCAATCAACCACCAACGTTCAAAATTACACATGGCTATAACGTACATTGAAAGTTATAATGCATTGCGGAATGCGGACCAAATTCAACCGGTTAGTTTCTGTGTCCCATTTCTATTATAGCACCATTTTCCAACTTTAAAAGGTGTCCAAAGAATGCGCATCTCATGCCTATATAGCAGCTCTTGATTGTGTTTAAAGGTGTCAATACAGAGAGTGCTGTAACCGATCGGTTACTGCGGCCCACAATTTTGCGGTGGTTTTAAATGATTTAGATTGACTGAGATTTGTTTGTGTTTAGACTGAAATGGATTGGATTCTAAAGCATTTGATTTGATTGAATAAAGATTAGATTATAAAATCCTACTAATCAACCTATAGAGGCCGATCCGTCAGACTTTGAGTTCTCTCGGATGCTCTTCGACGTTTTACAACGCCTTGATCCTTATATATAGGGTCATTTGACCACGTTCTAAAGGTGTCCGTATTCAGCTTATACTGTTTAGTTTTTCCTAACAACATTTTTGGCTGCATTTATCGTTCAGGAGAATTTTCTGCTCCGTATTCGGGACAATTCCATCTCGCAACCATTAGCTGCAATCTCGTCGAATGACATACGCGCATTTCAAACTTTCCCTAACCGGAAGTCGTCTCAGGAGGCGCTTCCGGGTACGCGAGCAACCTGCCTTCGGCGAATTAGCCGTATATATTATTTAGAATAATAAGGTTATATGGCTTTCGTATTGAGGAAACGTTGCCTAGAGACCAATATCTCACCTGATCAAGGACGCAAACGTGTCTTTGCGAACAATTTTCTGCTTAAAAGATGAAATACGCGACCGTATAAAGTCTTATAAAATGGAAAACGTTGCGTGGAATTCCCTGTGGGGATCGTCCGCTGGCCATCTAGTGATGGCATTCCGCCTGTTGTTATCGACGAACAGCCGCCATATAAATTGATGTGTTTCGCAACGGTTTTGTTATCCTTCGTAAACAAGTGTTCACGATGTTTTCACGTTTGACGCAGCACTCTTAGAGGAATACAAGCGATCGTCGCATAAACCTCAAGGAATAAGTAGCAGAGAGGAAACATCTTTGAAGGTGTCTAACAATTTCCTTTGATTTGAACGAAATCTCGTGGCTGTTGACATTAACATTAAAGGGATATTAACATGTCATGTGAACTCCTCTGACCAAACCAAATCAACAATGTCATATCCTATCCTATTCAATCTAATCTAATCTAATATAATGTGATCTATTGTTATCTAAATCCAATCTGTTAAGGCTCATAATCATTCTATAAGTTGAGAGTGGGATAAAAACTAATAAGAACGGCGAGAACTGTTCAAAACAATTTATGTTGACGTCAACGGCCTTTGTTGTCATAAGATGTCGTTAAACTCTGGATCCATTCCATCCATCCTGTATTATGCCGCAGAAAGGGTGAGAACTGTTTGAAAATAATTACACACCTGTTTTAATTGTACATTCGCCTTATAAGTGAAAGTAGCAGCGCGGTACTTCACTTTTCAGCTGTTCAAATTTCAACGGACCTTGTTGCCATAAGTCTTCTTAAAATGTGAAAGAATAGATCCGTCCATACTGTATTTTAACTCTTTGTATATATTAAGATAATATCGATTGATTGTATACATTTATTACTTATGTAAAAGCTGACCAGTAAATAAGAACCTAATTTCATAATTACATGTGTGACAGATATAAATAAAACTGTTTTGAAGATTCAAATGTAGCAGTAGAACATGAAGTAGATTGAGAATCTCAAGTGAAATAGCGGTTCTGCTTTATTATCAAGTCCGTATCTCATGATAGAGGAATGTCGTTTTGATGTTTAAGTTTACTTTCTTACTGTGTGATTGTATTGTTGGTAACTCTTGAAAATTCAGAAGTAGAATAAGAATCTGATGAATACCAAAATTACTTGTCTTGTAAACTTCTAATAACAGTTTTTAATAACTTAAATAAATAGATCGAGAATCCCATGTGCATTGAGAATGTTCACCAAGAATCTTTTACTACTAAAATTTATTGTGTGTGAAAATTGCTACAAAATATTGTTTAAAGTTTCCTATAACAGTACATGTACATTAGACATTATTAGCTGTATTATCTTATGTTGTTAAACAATGAGCACTACTAAATGGTGTCTTTCAGATGTTATATATTCATTTTACTGCAATCTACATTGCTTAAATTGCAATTAACGGCCTTTGATGTCATACGACGAACTTAAACCCTGGGAAAAAATATTAAAACACCGCCATCAGAAAGATGGGAACTGTTCAGAAATAATTCCACACCTCTTTTAAGTGTGATATTCGTCCTATAAGAGAAAGCAGAGGTGAAATATTTCAATCGAATTAAATACAATAAAATTCTCGTGCACAAGCTGTTAGCGCTTTAGAACTTTGGAGTCTACGATTACGATTACGAAATCTATCCTAATCTATTGTAATCTCCAACGTGAATATCCAATGAAGGCCCGCGATAGTCAAGTGGTTAATGTGATGACTGTCAATATATGGGTTGGGGGTTTATATCTCCGCTAGGCAGAAAGTTCTTTCGAGAATGTGGCTCCACGTCGACCCTCTGAGATTATACCACACTCAGCTCGGTTCGGATTTCATCTAGTTATGCCGTGGACCAGCTTGAATTTACGCTCGTTAGGATTTGTAAACTATATGCTGCTTACGACTTATTGTGATTCATAAGTAAGCTTATAGCATTGAGAATACGTTTAAAAGGTGTCTAAGAATTTCCAGTGTTTCTTTATGATTTCTTTAATTTACTTACTTACTTAATTACTTATTTTATTTATTATTTCCTACGGAAAAGAATTCTTACATCAGAAGTGAGCTGGCGGCGGAAGATCACAGGGGTTTGAAAACTACAGAAAATAGGAAACGACGACATGAAACAATCATTAGGCATCCAAACAATCGTTATCATTATCTCTAAACGTCTAAAGGGCCACTCGATGGCCAAGCGCAGGGCACCAGCTTATTCACGAGCGCAACGTCAAATCACAGAGGTTTTCCAAGGAGTAGTACAAAGAGGTCAGAGTCCGGTTTCCAGAGGGCCTGAGCAAGAGAGGAGGCAGAGCAGCTGTTAAGGCGGGTGTCGTTTTGGGCGAGAATAATTGGAAGGCGGATGATCAGATGAGTCAAGGTAGGAGTACATGAAAAGGTGATTCATCAATTTTGAGTGGAAAGCCCGAGGGTGATAGATAGAGGAACATGAGGATGAGGATGAAGGACGGGTTGCAATGATGATCGAGGAACCGAGAATCCGCAGAATTCAGAGGGAATATCCTTCCAGAGGCGTAGTGCTGTGCTGGATATGGCTCAGTTGGAGAACTTGAGGTGAGTAGTGACTGGGGGTCGAGAATGACTGAGATAGGAGGAGGATCGGGTGGAGCGGGTTGCGTGGATGGCGAAGAGATCGTGGAGGTACATGGCTGGGAATATTGTAGGGAGTTGTAGGTTATACAAAGTTGTTCAACGAAGATTCCGAATGCCAGTTGACTGAATCCCACACAATGCGCTGCATGCAAGATTCGAAGGAAAAAGAAACAAAGGCAGACCAAGACTACACTGGATAGATGATATAAATGAGGACATAACATCGCTTGGACTAACACTAAAGGGAGCAATGGACCTGACAAATGACCGAGGACAATGGAGGTCATTTATTAGTACCCATCGTCGTCAAATGGTTGGCGTCAGGAACTGATGATTAGGATGATGATTTACAATTTCTTGTTCTGCCAGGAGTTTGATATTGACGTTGGCATCACGGATCTACCTGTCGTGATGCCGCGTTTCAATTATTTATACTATAACTCTAAAACTTAAAAGAGGTGTTTAAGCAACTACTTTTTACTTACAGGAATAATAAAACGAGGTGTTAAAGGATCTTCTCTCTTCATAGTAAACGCAATTAATTAACGATATCATATGGCTATCAGGGCTGTTGGCGTCGCCCACCTCGTTTTTCCAATATTCTGACTGGCACTACCTGACACTATTGGCACGGACTGGTAGTGGCGGAGTTTTTCTTTAACAATTTCTTAACGTTGCATTAGCCATTGCATTTGTAGGAACATGCGACTTGGATAGCTGAAAGGATGGATCCAGAGTTTAACGACATCTCATGGCAACATACGCCGTTGACGTAGACATAAATTATTTGTTTAAGTCGTTGCAACCGATGAGGTACTAGTAATAGCAGTAGTAGTTTCAGTTTAACGACACTGCGCGATAGCAAAGATCATTAGCGTCGCTCTCCTCCTTTGTCTAGACTTGGGACTGGCACTGCCAGAGCATACAAACAGTGCCGGAGTTTATAGTTCTTATTTATTTATATGGCGAATTAACAGCTTTAAAAAGGTGCGTAAGGTTCTACTCTTCATCTTATTTGCCCTAAATAAGATACAGGACTGCTTTTCACCCTCAGACTGCAGCGGGCTGAGAGTAGTATACCAGGCCAGTCTGTCTTCAGCATTTCATCCACAGATTTAAATTTAATCAAGGCTGCTTTACTCAGCATCAATTCTTAAAGCTTTTTGCTAAGCCTTCCATCTTTCAGCCATCCAAAACCTTCATCGAAAAACTTCACAGTCGATCATATCAACCTTTCCGAGGGAGTGGAACGTAAATTATTCACGTTAAATTCACTGTCAAAACGCCACCTATAATTCGCCATCTCTCTCGATTGACTACACAACGGCAGTGAAGTCTTCATGGCAGATATTGGTAACAAGATTCTAGACGATTAGCTAATCGATTAAACAAACAGCTAATTTTAATTCTAATTCTAATCGATTTGTTGTCGCCTGATCCTAATTCTAATTTTAATTCATTAGCAATTTTTTAGCTAATTAAATTCTAATCGCAAAACGATTAGCTGATCGATTCGATTTTTTGAAATTGTGTATGCACTGATTCAAGACATAGGGCTACCAAATGCAAGATGCAACAGTGACCTTCCGCGGTAGCAATGTCAATAACTGCAGCATGTATTCACCGATGTTGTGTGTTGTTGCTCCTCTTCTGATATAGAAGTTGTGATGACTTAGGTACTATAATAGACTACAGTAGCTAGCTGTAGAAGCTTACTGTGCTTTGATCAAAATTTGACAAAATCATGAGCAAATATATGTATGAATTATAGAAATCGAATTCTGATTGCTAATTGATTAGCTTCGACTAATTCTAATTCTAGTGGATCAGCTACAAGACTTTGCTAATTCTATTCGATTAGCAAATTTAAGTGCATGCATACATAGCTACGTACATATAAATTGTAGCTAATTCTAATCTTAATCGATTAGCAATTTAACTAATCATGCCCATCTCTGCTTCGTGGATATTCATTAGTAGGTAATCGGCCAATAAGAAGGCGCAAATAGACTGAAATCGGATCTATCTATCTATCTATAATGAACTTCTATAGCGCCCCTTCGAGAAATCTACTCAGTGGCGCTCCCGACCCAGGCCTGGTCAAAAAGAAAGGTCTTAAGAAGGCCAGAGAAAGTACCTGAGAGGTCTCTAGGGAGAGAGCGAAGGGAGAGAGGGAGGTCGTTCCAAGCGGTAGGACCCACCACGGAGAATGCCCTACGCTGCGCCATAGCAGTACGCGCATAGGGGACAGCAAAATCACCCCGGGAGGCCGAGCGCAAGGCACGGCGCCTCGCACAAGCGGAAGTGTAAAGAGCTCGCAGAGGTAGGCCGGGGCCTGCCCTAGGACACAATGCCACGCCCTGTAATGATCCGTGCCCTTGATCAGTTCTCGCTACTACTGTTTTTCAAAAGATCAGTATAGTATTCCAGAGTAAAGTATATGCGATTATGGGAATAGACTCTTATAGATCTTGATACGAATGATTTCCGGGTGTTTAAGCATAGCATTTTCTCGGCTATTAGATGGATGGATGCAGGGTTTAACGACATTTTATTATAGCAACAAAGGCTGTTGACGTCGACAGAAATTATTTTTGGCATATTACAGCTCCTATTCTCTCGGTTATTACGTGGGCTATGTAGAATGAAACAAAACTGGTTCAAAGGTGTCTACAATTTTAAGGCGAGTTAAAAATGTTTGCTTGTATTGAAGTTCCAACAAAAGTTTATCGCAATAATGATATTTCGATTAAATAAATTTCTCTGTCGAAATATTCTTTGCCATGACATCGACTGTATAAAGTCGCGCGCGAGCTGAGCCGTGTTATCCTAATCGTAAACTCCAACTTTATAAAGTGCTACTCTAAAGCTAATCACAGGGCACCAGCTTATACAACAGCGCTGCGTCGTGTCAGAGGGGTTGTCCAGAGATGCCAAGTGAAGGTCGGAGTCGGTTGCCAGAGAGACCAGAGAGAAGAGGCAGAGTCTCCTGACAGCTTTTGAAGCGAGTTTTGTTGAGGACGAGAAAGCTTGTAAGTAGGGCTGTAGTGGTAAAATTAGAGGTGAGTACACGCTACCGGTTAGTTTTCCGACACATATTAGAGGTGAGTATACGCTACAGTATTTTGTGAGTATACGTTATGGTATTTTAATATAAATAAATATAAATATTTTGTGAGGTGAGTATACGGTCTCTAGAGGTGAGTATACGCTGTATACCCGCGTGTAACCTCGACTACAGCCTTGCTTGTAAGGTGGAGGATTGGCAGGATTAGAGTAGGAATTCTTGAAGATGTGGTTTTCAGTTTGGAAAAAAACCCGTGGGGTGATTAGTAGAGGAGTCTAAGGCAGATGGGTGGGGAACTGAGAATTCAATCTTTAATTGTGCTGCACAGTCCTATCCCAAATATTCTCAAACATTAACTGAATGCATGCAAGCAACGCTACACTGGCTTCCTGTTCCGGAGCGCTTTTAAAAATATCATGTTGACATGTGCCTCAATTGCTGGAACTGGTCTGGAATACATCACGGAGCTCTGTGTTATAGTATCGAGTCAACTGGGTCGACAATTGTTGCGCTCTGCGGCCCATGGAGCTATTCAGGTGCCACGCTGCGCACTTCAACTCTATCCGATCGTGCCTTCTAGTGTGTTGGACGGTCCTCCTGGAACAGCCTGCCACTGCACTTAGGCCTACGTACTCTAGCCTTTGACTCTGTGCAGCATATGTTTGCTAATTGTCTTAAACGCATTTATTGAGATCTGTAACTGTTAGATAGTCATAGGTACAGCGCTTTAAAAATGCGCTTTATTAAGCGTCCTGATACACATACACATACATACATACATATATAGATACATACATGCATACATACATACATACATGCATGCATACATACATACATACATACATACATACATACATACATACATACATACATACTACATGCATACATACATACATACATACATACATACATACATACATACATACATACATACATACACACATACATACGTACATACACACATACATACACACGTACATCTACATGCATATATACATATATATATATATATATACATACATACACACATAACGCATACATACGTCCCTGGCTTGCATGCACTAACTGCACTTTAGTCGATGGAAGAGTAAGATAGATTAGTGAGAATGATTTGTCGACAAGAGTTCAACGAGTCTGATTTTTCCCGCCACTCTACAACAATAGCAGGCGTAGAGCGGGTCATGACCTTTCGATTGAAAGATAATATGGGCGAGCCAGGGTCACGACTGCCACAATCCATCAAGGGCAATCTATGCCTCACGGGTTAAATGGCTCAACAGCACATTCTCCATTTCCCACGATACTCGACAGGGATATTTGAATCCGCGACTCAACGGTAGGGGACCGGCATGATACCAATCGGCCAATACAGTATCTTGTATTGGCCGACAATAGAAGAGACTTTTGTTGCGCTATGTTTAGGACTGAGGATTATGAAGATGAGGAAAGCTTCCGTTCTATGAGACTGGAAGAAAAAAGAGAACGGACCTAAAGACGGACGGACGGATGTTAGGCAGACAGACAGTCAGAAGGACAAATAGACAGACAGACAGATGGACAGACACACAGACGGACAGGCAAAAAACGAATTTCAAGGTTACTTAAGTTCATGTGCAGCCGGTGAGGAAATCTAAAATGAGATTACTCAAAATTAAATAATTTGGGTAAGGTATTATAAGTCCTTCCGTCGGTCAGTTCGCGTGTCTCTATGTCTCTCTGTCTATCTGTGTGTCTGCATGGCTCTTGAAAGCGTTGAAGTCCCATATTCCTGTTTAACTTAATCAGCCAATTAAAATTCCAAAAACATCTTTTTGTCTCACATTTAGGCTACTCTCTTTCTTCTCCCGGATTTATAATCCTTTTAATCCCAATTTTGCTCTGCTTTTTACACTTCTTCTCTTCTTTTTTGTTTCACGTTTACTCTCCTTTTTCTCTCACTTTTACTCTCTTTTTTCTCTCACTTTAACTCTCCTTTTCTCTCACTCGCTATATATCTCACTCGTCGAACCATAAAAGCGCCCCAATTTGACAGCACATGCAGTTTGACAAACAAATCTGGCTAAACCGATGAAAAGGTATTTTCCTTAAACTCACCTACAACCGCGACTCGAATCTCCGGACTTCCGTCAAAGAACTGGATACAATTTCCGGTTGCGCCTGCAGGCAGCAATCCAACACGAGATGGCGCTTTGACTTGCGTAGGCTGGAAAAAGCAGACGACAGAAGAACGCGTAACGCGTGTGACGTTCTCCTTCCTCACAGCTCATGGATAGTCCTCAATAGACAAACAACTCACCCTCGATTGATTGACCATTGGCGCTCGTTCCCTCGCCCTGCCCTTCGGTCGGTCGGTCGGTCGGTCCTTCGACCGTCGGTCGGTCGGGCGTTGAGTGCCGGCGGCTGAGCCAAAGATGCGTGAGGGCCTTCGAGGGCGACTTCTCAGCCGAGTCGAAACTGAATGGGAAAACTGCATCGGGTGCAGTATGAAGAAGTTGGGAAACTTTAAATAATAATTGGTTAGTTCTCTTCTTTGTCACTATTAAAAGGTTCTTAACCGATTCTATACAGGAATGGTACACAAGACGTTTACATAAATATACTGATGCTATCAAACGCAATATAATGCAAAGCTGTTTTTAAACACCCACGCAACGCTGCGAAGTAGCCCTCTATATAAAACCAGGCAGTGCCAGTTCCAAGTCTAGATAAATTAAGAGGGCGACGCTAATGATCTTTGCTATGACACAGCGTCGTTAAACTGCAATCAGCCTTATAATTACTACGCCAATATAATTTCTGTCGACCTCAACGGCCTCTGTTGAGATAAGATGTCGTTAAACTATGCATCCAGCCGTACATCAACAGAGTTTATGCAATAGTAATAGTTCCATTGTTAAGCGACATCTTACGGATGCCAAGGCCGTTAGCGTCCTCCTCCTTTTTCCAGGCTTGGGACTGGCATCATATGAAAAGCAATGTCGAATATTTTTCATGTATGCAAATATTCACATACACGATATATTATGATGTGAACGGAGAAAAGAACCTCTATATTATTGCTAAGAAGAGATGTTTCTAAAACACCTCTTTCAAGTTTTGCATTTTGTCTATAAGACTAAGCCTAAAGAAACGCCTTAGTAACGTCAAGAAGATCTTATGCTGTGCGAGAGGTAAGAATGGAAGAGGTTAAAAAGTGTCATAATACGCTAATATAATTTCTGTCGATATCGACTGCCATTGTTGCCATACGATTAAAATATGGTGAGAGCGCTCTTCTTGGACACCTTTAAAACGATGTTCACTAATGTTATATTAGCATAAATACGCACTATTTCCCCCAATTTCTTCTTATCTAATTCTGCATACTCACAAACCCGTGGCAAAACTAAACATATTGAAGTAGAATTTTCCTTAATAAAACAGGTTAATAAACAGATAGATTCACCGCATGTAAGTATGTGTGTGCATGCATGCATGTGTGCGTGTTTGTAGCTGTGTAAGTATGCATATATATATGTGCATGTATACACGTATGTATGTATGTATGTATGTAGGTAGGTATATGCATGAATGTAGGTATGTAGGTATGTATGTTTCTTGGTACGTCTGTATGTATGTATGTATGCATGTAAGATAGACGGATATGCCGTGGGCTTACATGAGCCATTATGTATTTTGTGTATTCCATAGTAAAGAGGTTTTTCATGTGAGTTGGTCTTTTTCGTTACGGCGTCTGACGTTTATAATGGACAAATGGACCCAAGGGCAAGTCATGGGTCTCACCCTGTTTGGCAACGAACGTACGGAGGAGCGGACGGAAGGACGAAATGATGGATGGACGGAAGGACGGAAGGACGGATGGACGGAAGGACGGATGGACGGACGGAAGGACGGATGGACAGAAGGAATGAGGGATGGACAGAAGACGGAAAGATGACTGAACGAACGTCCCGTAAGTAGGACTAAAGGACGCACGGACGGACTATAGAGCGGACTAAAGGACAGAAGAATGGAGTCAAAGACGGAAGGACGGGAAAAAGGACGGAAGGACGAACGGAATGTTCGAGAGTGAATTGTTCGTTTGTTTAAGTCGTTACGTAGGCGGCAAAGAATTGTCTGCTTCGAATGCTGCAGACGATTAGGTGACAATGCATTCTATCTGTCTGTCTCTCTGTTTGTCTGTCTCTACCTGTCATTCTGTTAAGACAGATAGATTGATTGATACGTAGAGAGACAGACAGACAGACAGACATACAGACAGATAGACAGACAGATAGACATACATGATAGATAGATAGATAGATAGATAGATAGATAGATAGATAGATAGACAGACAGACAGACAGACAGACAGACAGACAGACAGACAGACAGACAGACAGACAGACAGAGAGACAGACAGACAGACAGACAGACAGACAGACAGACAGACAGACAGACAGACAGACAGACAGACAGACAGACAGACAGACAGACAGACAGATAGATAGATAGATAGATAGATAGATAGATTTATATATATAGACACTGCAGTTACAGAGGGAGAGACAGACAGACAGACAGACAGACAGACAGACAGACAGACTGACAGATAGATAGATAGATAGATAGATAGATAGATAGATAGATAGATAGATAGATAGATAGATAGATAGATAGATAGATAGATAGATAGATAGATAGATAGATAGATAGATAGATAGATTTATATATATAGACACTGCAGTTACAGAGGGAGAGACAGACAGACAGACAGACAGACAGACAGACAGACTGACAGATAGATAGATAGATAGATAGATAGATAGATAGATAGATAGATAGATAGATAGATAGATAGATAGATAGATAGATAGATAGATAGATAGATAGATAGATAGATAGATAGATAGATTTATATATAGAGACACTGCAGTTGCAGAGGGAGAGACAGACAGACAGACAGACAGACTGACACACATTTCGATCTGACAGTCATCACGTAGCGCTTCTAGAATGCTCTTCAACAGTTAATCATCCGAAATTGTTTCATGAGAACCTCAAAGTTACTATCTAAACAACGATTGGTTTATGCAGAAGTTACTAATTGTAGTGTAATGCAACAAATCAGTTATATCGGGTGGCCGATGTTCAGGTTCAAAGGGGCGTGGTGGCTCAGTGGTAAGTTCCGCGCCTAGTGACCGGAGGGTTGCAGGTTCGAATCACACTCCAGCCGCTGCGTACGGACCTTGGGCAAGTCCTTCACTCGCAATTGCTCGTGGCGCTTCGGCGTGAAAACTCCGACACAGTATCAAATGCTGTAGTCGGGAGCGCCTCTGAGTAGTAGTAGTAGACTTGAGGAGGCGCTATAGAAATACCCAAAATAAAAAAATAAAAAAATAAAAAAATAAAAAAACTCAAAGCAGAAGGTGCTTCAAAGGTATCGGTTCAAAGGATGCGGAAGAAGTGAAGGAGGGAATCGTAGGTCTTCGATAGATTTCATAAGGCGCTACATAAATACGTTGATGCCCGCGTGTCACGTGATCGTCGTCTTACATGCGAGATGAGGAGGTAGAATGCAGACGGTTGCTGCAGCAGATCAGGTCTCGTGGTAACAGATACTAATGCGTAGTCCAAAAGGAAAAATAAAAATAGCCATACATACATATACATGCGTAAATACATACTTATATATATATATAGGACAGACAGACAAATATATATATATATATATCATAATGTCTTGTAACATAGCATATCTTCACATTGCATCATCATACATTGCGTTATTGTATACTTGTTTTATGGTATAAATCGGAATAGCTAGATTATAATCTTCTTTTAAGAATTAATTGCGAAAATTTTGGGGTGGGCTGGACCACCGCCATCTTGATCCGTGATAATATTCCGTGCTTGGGTTTCAAACGCAGTGGCCTGAGAAACGTTGGTGCCCCCGGGACATTGAAAGTCCGCGAGGGTTTATCTATCCACTTGAAATTTCAAGGAATAGTGAATGCGAAACGCTTGGACGCATAGGGGAGCGTGAGGCAATCACGTCTCGTGGATTAGATAAATCCCCCTTGACGAATTGATCGATAAATTCGAACGGACGAGTGTTCGATTGGCCCTTGACGCATCGTCCGTTCGGCACGTCATCCCATCTCGGATCCTCTTCCCCCATTTCAATGTTGGGCACATCTTGCTTTCGTCCCATCTCGACCCCTCTTCCCCCATTACTATCTTGGACACGTCGTGCTGTAGTCAGATCTCGGATCCTCTTCCCCCATTTCTATCTTCCGGGGTTCAGTGACTCTGGCTCCTTAGTCCAGTCACCTCCGTGTTCCACGTGGACGAAAACTGTCTCCATTGTCATCGATTATTCTTGCGCTGCTATTAAACAACCTTCCGGTCCAGTAGTCAGGATTTATACGCATCAGGTGCGGTAAGAAGGCATACCGTCATCACGACCTTGGAATAGAACGCGGACGAGAAATTGTTACAAGAGGAAGTGGCAAAGAGAATGAAGAGAGGCACGTTTACCTACGACACCTTTAAAAGGATACTAACCGATGTTATAGAAGAGTAGGACACGATCGCCCAGAGTAGAGCGCTCTCGTTCGACACCTTTAAAAGGTTGTCAACCGATGATATATAAGCTTGGGCCACGCTAGGTAGACGGTTAGCCTCTGGTAGTTCGCATTATAGAAGAGACAAAACTGGACTTTTGCCCTACCTGTGGTAAATGTAAATGTAATCTTACCGTCACATAAAAACTACATCAGGAGACCAGGTTAATCACCGGCGCTATATGAAATGAAGTCTGCAATCGCCAGGCTAGGCTGCCTTGTCCGTTCCGGTGTCAAGTCAGAGTCCGGGGAGGTCAAGCCGAGGAGACAGCATGGTGCTACGATGGTAATCGGCGATAATAGTGGTGGTGTGGTGTTTCAGGAATAGAATCAGGATAGGATATCTTGAAGAATTCGGTTTTCAGTCGTGAGTGGAAGCAGCGGAGGAGGGGTGATGTCAACAAGCGATATGGGAGGATGAGCAAACTGGCGGAGATCGTTTGGGAGATCATTCTAAAGAGCCGGTGCAGCATAGACTAAGGAGCGGTTGCAGAATTTCAGAGAGGAGGAGACTGGAGGCAGAAATAGTGAAAGATATGATGATGAGCGAGTAGACCCAACGGTTGGATGGTGAATAGCTGGCAAATGAAAGAAGGTTGAGAGGTTTGAAGGGCGTTGTAGGTAAGAGATACAATTTTGTAGAGGATGCGCTGAGGTACTTTTAGCCAATGCAGTGATTTTAGAAGAGAGGTTATGTGTTGGTGTTTGGGAGTTTTGGTGTATTGCGCGGGCAAGGGAATTCTGGACTGTTTGCAGGCGTTTTATTTGAGAACAGACGATGTTGTAGAAAAATGAATTGCAGTAACTGGTAGTTCCAATCCAAAGTCTGGAGAAAGGAGGGTGAAGTTAGTCATCCTTGTTATGACACATTGTGTTAAACAGTAACTAACCAATCAATCAATCAATCAATCAATCAATCTATTTAGTATAGTAAGAATAGAACAGAATAGGCGATAGTTAGAGCGCTCTTGTTAGACACCTTTAAAACGTTGCTGACCGATACTATATAATATTACGAATCGTTAAACGAATGAATTCCTCTAGAGGTGTCGGCTTCACACGACACTGTATTGTTCAACGAACTGATAAACCGGTTGAATAAAAAGCGCTCGCCTTTAAACTTAGAGAGTACGGATTCGATACCCGTCCACTGACAGGGTTTCTAAGTACGGACTTTGAGCAAGTCCTTCACACACAGTTGGTCAGCGCCATCGATGTTCTGTCGTACGATCGTGTTCGCAGTTGTGAACTTTGGAAGGAAGGTAGTAGTAGTTTCAGTTTAACGATCCTTTGTGATAACAAAGCTCATTATCATCGCCCACCTTCTTTATCCAGGCTTGGTACTGGCATGACCAGAGTACGAGCAGTGCTGCAGCTTGGAAGGAAGGCAGGTTCAAATGCATGCAGTCGTTTATTGTATTTGAAATAAAAATAAAAAGTGTGGAAGTGAAGTATATGTAAATGGGTGTCATGTAATCTAACTTTAGTTTTCTATTCAGTTTTCTCCCAAGATTTGTTTGGGTCAGGATTAGATGAAGTTAGAGCCAAGATATTTATAATTTGTAACATAGTAACAAGACAGTGCGACGGTCGTTAAACCATGGAACAATTTACACTGCTTTGCAATGTCAATTCTCAGAGTTACACAGCGTGTCCCAATTTTTATATGGCATCAGTTTACAACTTTAAAAGGTGTTCAAAGTGGTGCTGGTGAATTGCTGTTTAACGACACTGTGTCATAAGAAAGATGATTTGAGTCACCCTCCTTCTTTATTTAGTATTGAGACTGGCACTACCAGAGTACGAGCAATTATCTTTTAAAAACAAGCGTTTTTCTTGCTACCTGAACAGCATATAATGGAATATACTAGAATATATTATCAAAGAATGAGCATCTCATGTATGTATAGCAACTATTGATTCCGTTTTAAAGGTGTCGATAAAGAAAGCGTTGTAGCCCGGCTCACCATTTATGTGTGGTTTTAAATGATTTAGATTGGTTTATAGGCCTATTTAGATGGGAAGGGATTGGATTAAATGAGATTAGATTAGAAAATCCTACTAATCAATTAGCCGTATATATTATTTAGAATAATAAGGTTATATGGCTTTCGTATTGAGGAAACGTAGCCTAGAGAACCATATCTCACCTGATCAAGGACACAAAACGTGTCTTTGCGAACAATTTTCTGCTTAAACATGAAATACTCAACGGTATAAAGTCTGATAAAATTGGAAAATGTTGCGTGGAATTCCCTGTGGGGATCGTCCGCTGGCCATCTAGTGATGGCATTCCGCCTGTTGTTATCGATAAACAGCAGCTATAAAAATTGATGTGTTGTGCAACAGTTTTGATATCGTACGTAATCAATTAATTGCTCACGATGTTTTGATGTTTGAGAGCAGATAACGACAGAGAGGCCAATATCATCCAGAAATAATTTTAAAGTATAAGTAGCTGCGATAAAATCTATTTAAAAGGTGTTCAATAATTTCCATTTTATATCGACATCCTCTGGCTGATAATCGGTATCATCTTATTAGCATCACCGTTCTTATGATCGGAAATGAACTGCATTCCTGACATGCAATGCGAGCACATCTGAACTAAGCCAAACCAAATACAACAGTTTCACATATTTATTGATAAACCTAATTTGATATAATATATTCTAATCCAATCAAATAGTCCATTCTAATATAATCCAGGTCTGGTAAATAAGCTGGTGCCGTGCGCTTGGCTTTTGAGTGGAGCTTTAGAAGTTTAGAGTTTACGATTATGAATCTATCGTAATATGCAACGTTAATTCCCAATGAAGACGCACGATGGCCCAGTGGTTAGTGTGATGACTGTCAATAGATGGGTTGGGGTTTATATCTCCGCTAGGCACAGAGTTGCTTCGAGATTACGGCTCCAAGTCGACCGCCTGAGATTAGGCCAGACCCAGATTGGTTTGACTATCTGAACTGCTGGCATCGCCCTCCTGCTTTTCGTAAGCTTGGGGCTGGCACTGTTAGCGCTACGGATATTAGCAGTGTTGACAACGAATGTCTCGTGGTTTGTAAATAAAATTGTCAATTGGATTCGTTTTAGAGGTGTCTAAATTCTGCATTGCATTATTCCGTGTCCACTGCCAGCCTGTGCATGCTTTGCTTGGAAAAAAGGTTGTATTATATCATACGAACTTTGTAAAATATTTAAAACAATTTTTCCTATCGATGTCAAAGGCTTGTGGTATAAGATGTCGTTAAATTGTCGCTTCCATTCAAATCGGCACCTTTTCAACGCAAGCAGATGTCATTAAAAACAGGATTGCGCAAGGTTGCATTTAGACACCTTTAAAATGCTTTTAAGTTACCTTATATAAGTAAAGGCCTCGATACATTATTACTTTTGTGTCTAATGAAAAAGACAAACTAAGCTTTGCCCGGCAGATCATCCTGTCTAGAGTAAAGAAATGATAACTCCGTCAATTCAGCTTTCGAGTGGTGCCAGACCCTAGCCCGAAAAAAGCGGAGGGCGACGTGTCATGACACGGCGTCGTTAAACAGTAAATAACCAAAAACCAGTTTTCTGACCGTTTCTAACTGTGGGATCTATACAGGATTTGTTTCTTATCGACGTCAACGGCTTTTTTATGGTTACTGTTAAGCGATTCTGTATCATGAAATGAGATTAATATCGTCGCTCTCCTGCTTCTCAAGGCTTATAATACTGACACTACCAGATTACAGGCTGTGACGGACTTTTTAATTTATGTAGTTGTGGTCTACGCGGGTGCATGCATCAAGGGAAGAAAACCGACGCGTCAACAAGCTTGTTTACAACGCACGGAAAATTCTGCAGCAAGCTGTCAACATTAGTTCGGTGCATGCAACAAGGATATACGTGTTCAGTAGGACTTTCCAGGGAAAAGTACAGTGACGTCACAGAACGTTCTGGAATCCAGGAGAACTCTATATAAGATAGACCTGCTGTACATTAAGGGCCTTTTGACGAAGATTTGTAAACGTTGAAACATTGATCGTATAACGTTCAATCGAGACCAGCCAACCTGTGTGCTGTCTACGATTGTGATATTTGATAGACGAGTTGACTTACTCTACACTTAATCGACTTTATTTTTAAATAAAGATCTTTTAATAGTTCCTTCGTTGGTTCGTCGTTGCGATCGAAGGAGTCGACCGCGACATTATTGGTGGCAGCGGTGGGATCATCGGTGTTGGATCCGGTGAAGAAGACGCGAGCCGGCGGAGGAAGGAGTCAACCCGGAGGATCAAGAGACGGTCTGTTCCAGACAGCGAGCGGATCGAGACGCCTTTCTACCGTGGGAGACGGGTGAATCGGCATACGACAGTCGGACGGACGAAGTGCGTCGTTCGGCTGAGACAGCAGAAGACAGCAGTCAACATACGGGTAAGATCCTAGGTGTTGTCGTGGCTGAGAAGGAGAAAAGAGAGTGGAGTTGCAGCCGAGTGGGAGGCAGCCATTATTTCTCTTTCAATATCTGCTGATTATTTCTTTGAAATTTGATCCATTGTTGTGATCGAGGCCAGACTTGCATGAGCTTGTATAGTTTTTGCGTACTTGGCGAGTGTACTTCTTTGGATACTGCATAGTTGCACTTTGGGTTGTGGAATTTTCCTTTTGTGTGGCGGGTTTGCCGCGTGGTGTCTGTTTTTTTTGTTGATTGTTGTTGACTGACTGTTTGTAAAAATGGAAGCGTTGACAACAGAGATGCAAGCGAATATTCGCAAAATGTCGTCTGAGCGCCTTAGGATGTATCTTATGAAGGCAGGAAGGGACGAAGATGATGTTCTGTCATGGGATCGAAATCAATTAATGGAAGAATGGGCCATGGAGATTGGAAAAGAGGAAGAGGAATTTAAGGGTAGTCCAATATCTCCAACAGGAGTGGATTACGAGCTGCAGAAGCGCCGTCTGGAGTTCGAAATCCGTAAATATGAAGAACAAAGGGAGGAACGGAAGGAGAAGGAAGAAAGAGAAAGGGAGGAACGGAAGGAGAAGGAAGAAAGGGAGGAAAAGAGGAGAGAGGAAGAAAAGAAAGAACAAAGGGAGAAGGAAGAAAGAGAAAGGGAGGAACGGAAGGAGAAGGAAGAAAGAGAAAGGGAGGAACGGAAGGAGAAGGAAGAAAGAGAAAGGGAGGAACGGAAGGAGAAGGAAGAAAGGGAGGAAAAGAGGAGAGAGGAAGAAAAGAAGGAACGGAAAGAGAAAGAAGAAAGAGAAAAGAAGGAACGGAAAGAGAAAGAAGAAAGGGAGAGGAAGGAAAAGCAGGAAGAACGAAATGTTAGAGATTCTTTAGCAAGTCGTACTAAGCGTTATAGTGATGCCCTCAAGAATATTCTTTGGAAATTTCCTTACGACCCTATAGAAATTCCAGGTTTCTTTGATCACTTGGATGGTTTGTTTAATGTGTATGAGGTGGATGAAGATGTTAGAGCAAAATTATTGCTAGCCATTTTAAGTGAAAGAGCTAAGGCATTAACCATGCGCCTTACTGAGGCACAGCTCCATGACTACAAATTCCTGAAGGAGTTTTTGCTAAGGGAGTTTAAGATAAGCCCTTCAAATCTTAGAGCCCGATTTTGGTCGTTGCACAAAGCATCGGACGAATCATTTACGATCTATTCATCCAAATTGCGTGTGGCTCTTATGTATTATTTGAAAAGTAGAAAGATAACTGATGAGTTTGATAAACTTGTAAGTTTATTGGTTGCGGATCGGCTTAAGGAGTCCTTGTCGAAGGCTTGTTTAGATTATATCTTGGCCCAAGAAAAGGAGGAGTGGTTGAGCTGTGAAGACATAGCTAATGCGGCTGACATTTATGTAGCGTCGCATGATGGTGGGAATGACTTAGTATGCCGTAGTCATCCGACACCGAAGTATAACAATTGGACGAGAGGTCAACCACATGTTCAAGTCAATAACCAGACAGCTCAACCCAAGTCTCCCAAACCGGAAATAAGGGGTGAAGCCAAGATAGGTGCGAGGGTGTCTCAGGAGGAGGCCAAGGTAAAGGGTCTCTGTTTCCTATGTCATCAGAAGGGTCATATGGCAAGGGAGTGCCAGACCAAACCAAATTCTAAAAAGGTGAGTACTTGTATATGTGGGAACCCAACTGAAGAAGTGATCGACTTATTTGTTGAGAAGGTCAACGTGTTGCATGAGATACCTGAACAGGTAAAGCAAGGGAATTTATTGGATAATTCTAAACCAATAGGGTTGGAAACTGCTGTAAGGGTATACGAGAATAGTATTGATGAATTACACAAGAGGTCGTATATCAATGTACAGATTGAAGATCTCCCTTCTCAGCCAGCATTATCTGATTCAGGAGCAGAAATTTGTTGTATTGATAAGAAATTAATTGAGTCACTAAACTTACCCGTGATTAAACGGATTAATATAATTGGTTTTCAGGGAGAAGGATGTAAGGCAGATGTAGTATACCTACAAATGAAATTAGCTAATTCAATGGAAGGAACGACGAACATTGCGCCATCTTTGTGCGTCATGTTCGCTGCAGTCCCTGAACTAAATGAACGGGTTATTTTGACACCCCATGTTGTGGACCTATTAAGGGATAGTTCGCAATATGTAGTGATGGTAGCTGGCGTAGATCGATGTGTACAAATAAATAAAGGGGCAGAAGAAGATAACTTAGGAGTTAATATCGAGAAAAGTAACAGCAACGAATCCTTGCCGTCAGAAGTGAATGAATATTCTCAGGAGCAACTAGTTGATGATTCAGATAATTTTCTTGATGTTGAGTCAACAGAGTTCAAGTCTGATGAGGGAGTAGCGAATAATGATACTTTATTGCGTGAGCAACAGAATTGTCACAATCTTATATCTTGCTGGCAACAAGCGAGACAGAATAAAAATAATTTCTTTATAGATAATAACCTCCTGTACCACAAAGGGGAAATTATGGGACATAAGGTTAATCAATTATGTTTACCGGAAGATAGAATCGAGGTTGTCTTGCGAGTAGCACACGATGCCCCATGTGCTGGGCACATGGCTTTTAAGGCAACGAGAGCCAGGATCAAATTAAACTTTTGGTTTCCAACAATGGATGAGAGGATTCGCGAATATTGTGCGTCTTGTCAAATTTGTCAACTACGAACTCCAGTTAAAGTGGCAGATCGAGTCCCGATCACTCCTATTCCGAGGGCGGATGAACTCTGTTTTAACCATCTAAATATGGATTGTATTGGCCCTATGGTAGTGACTGGAGAATCCAACAAATCGAAACCCCAGTACAATTATGCTCTGGTTCTGGTGGACAAATTTTCTCGTTGGCCGATGGCGTATCCTCTTAGATCGCTGAATGCAAAGGGAGTTTGTGAAGCTCTGTTGCAAGTTTTTACAACTTTTTCTATTCCAAGGATCATCAGTTCTGATTGTGGTACCAACTTTACCAGTCGTTTGACGAAAGAATTCTTGCGGCGAATGGGTTGTAGTCCCAGATTTAATACCCCTGGACATCCTGAGGCAGCTGGATTGGTTGAAAGATGCAACCAAAGCTTGAAAACCATGATCTTTAAGCTTGCTCAATCTGATCCTCGTGGATGGCACCAATTGTTACCGTTTGTTCTGTGGAGCCTTAGAGAAAAACCTTCAGGCACGACTCATATTTCGCCATTCACTATGGTTTATGGAACTCTTCCTCGGGGTCCACTTAGTGTGTTGAAGGAATCGTGGGCTGGCGAACGAAAAGTACCTCTTAACTTAGGTAAATCACCCGAAGAGTATCTCCAATCACTGAAGGAAAACCTCGAATTCGCGAAAGTTTATGCAGATTACTATAGTGATATAGAAACAAAGCGGTATGCAGATTATTATAACTTGCGTAGTACTGACAGAAAATACGAAGTTGGAGATAAAGTAGCAGTATTAGCACCAGATTTTGGTAGTTCTAAATTTTATAGTCGATGGCAAGGACCTGCTACCGTAGTCAAGGTTAAATCCCCATATTCTTATATAGTAGAAATAGAGGGAAAACAAAGACATTTACACGCAAATAAGATCAAGCGATACCATGAACGACTCGAACAAGCGATGATCAATAGCTGTTCAGTAATTGTTGATCAAGATGAAGAATTTGGTATAGTAGAGGTTGTAGATCAGGAAGAACGTGAACAAATAAGTCCGAGTAAGCGAATTGATCCTCTGATTATAGCGCATCTTTCGCAAGAGGAACAGAAGCAACTTTTTGAAGTTTTGGATCGGCACTCGGCAGTATTCGTGGATAAACCTGGGTATTGTCCAGTATTAGAACATGAAATTAAGATAACTCATGATTTCACTCCTAAGCGTTTAAGGGCATATAAAGTACCTGAGCTACTTAAACCTGAAGTACAACGCCAGATAGAAGAAATGTTGGCATTAGACATCATTCGACCATCGAAAAGTGAAATGGCCAGTCCGGTAGTTTGCGTTTTAAAGGGACCCAAAGGTCAAAATGGCGTTCGACTGGCAATTGATTATCGCCATGTTAACAAATATTCTCTAGGTCGTCGCCTGAGAATTACACTGTTCTATGTGCAATTTTGGCGTAATCGAGAAAATCGAAAAAGAAAGTTTAGTGCCTTAGAATTTAGTATTAAAAACTCCTTGGTGGGACAAAATAGAGAAAGAATGTTTAAAAAATATTTATGTGGCCATCCGCAACTTTTAATAATCACAACGATTGAAGCTTCTGACATAAGAAAACATAATTTGAAGGCGATTTTTGGAATTTGTTCAAATAGAACAAAATATTACTGAAACAGCTATGTAATATTAAGTGTTATTATGATTCATCGTCATATGGAACATTATAACTGTTAGAGAGTCCACATTTTCAGTAAACTCCGATCTTTAAAAATGTCTTAATTTCATTAATAGCACAGAGAGTGTTATGGTTTGAAGTGGCACGGCACATCTGAAGAAATTCTGGAAAAATCAACTGCTATATACACTATACCATTGTCTAAATGTCTAATTATAAGGCCTAATGACACACCACGAGGCCTGTTAGTCCGACCACAGGAATAATTGTCATTTAAAAATTCTATACATATCGCTTTCACTTCTAATTTCATTCACGGGCAGAAAAGTGCTCTAATTTACTTTCTCTTATAAACTTTAGTGAAAATCTGCTTCCTATCATTCATTTTTTTTCGATTTGGTCTCAACATTTTGTCTCTTTATGTAGCCTAATGATATCCTTCTGTTCACGGAATGCGCTTACTATTATAATGTTCTATATGCAATCATGAGCCAATCACAATTTGCCGTTCAGACCACGTGACCATTATAGAACAACATAATCCTGAGCTATAATCATGAACACAATTTGTTCTATAATATTCACGTGATTAAATCTTTGAAATATAATTGGGTGGTTCACATAGAATATTATAATCCTAATCGATTAGTAAGAATATGCAAATAGAATAAAATACTTCTGTTCTTTTCCCAGCAAAGGCACCATTTCAACAAACGCGATTTTGTAGGAAGATAGAACAAAATACCCTGGGTCGGAATGTGTGCTTAACTCAAAAGTAAACAAAAATGCAGATAGAACACTATAATTCTCAGGCGACGAGGTGATTGTTACCCGACCCCAGACATTGCTGACATCTTACAAAAGGTGGGACGGGCAAAGTTTATTAGTGTTTTCGACGCGAAATCGGGGTATTGGCAAATTCCAGTTCGGAAAGAACATCGATGGCTTACGGCATTCGTATGTGATGCAGGACTTTTTGAGTTCACAAGGATGCCGTTTGGACTCAAGTCCGCTAGCAATACCTTTATTCGTGCTATGACCCAGGTTTTACATCCAGTGCGAAGTTTTACCGAACCATTCGTCGATGATATGGCAGTGGTTTCAATGAATTGGAATGACCATTTAGAACATCTAGAGAAATTCTTGCAAACTATTGAGGAAGCAGGACTCACTTTGAATTTAAGAAAATGTAATTTTGCACAAAACAAAATAAAGTTTGTTGGCCATATAGTAGGGTCAGGTTGTATTGAACCTGATCCAGGTAAGATCGCTACGATCAATGATATCCAT
Organism: Allolobophora icterica; assembly: GCA_963556255.1. NCBI lineage: Eukaryota > Metazoa > Annelida > Clitellata > Crassiclitellata > Lumbricidae > Allolobophora > Allolobophora icterica. The sequence goes on along the minus strand of OY744616.1, from coordinate 5,088,884 downwards.
CCTCCAACAACAAAGAAAGACGTTAGAAAGGTTATGGGTTTTTTCAGTTACTTTCGAAATTTTATACCTGCTTTAGCTGAAAAAGCACGGGTAATAACTGATTTGACACGAGATAACATACCTACGAAGGTGCCTTGGGAGCAAAAGCATCAAGAAGCACTAGATAAGTTAAAGGATGATCTCAGTAAAGCTACACAGTTGCATACCATTGATTTCACTAAGGAATTTGGTTTAAGTGTTGACGCAAGTGCCACCGCGGTTGGGTGTTGCTTGTTTCAGTGGACCGAAGAAGGTCAGGAAAAACCAATTGCTTTTGCTAGCCTTAAACTTACAGATACACAGATGCATTGGTCTACAATTGAGAGAGAGGCTTTCGCAGTAATTTGGGCACTTAAACGATTCAAGTCATGGATATTCTTATCAAAGATAATCATTTATTCAGATCATAATCCTTTGTCTTATCTCACAGATGCAAGCCCTAAGAGTGCGAAACTGACTCGTTGGGCGTTAGCATTGCAAGAGTTTAACGTGGACTTTCGATATCGTCCTGGACGTCAGAACACGGTGGCTGATTTCCTCTCTCGGTTGTGACTCGGAGGGTGAAGGGGGGAAATAGCCCGACACACAAGGATCAAGCCCGCAAATTGTATAGATAAATTGACTAACTGATGTGTTTTGTCTTGTTTGTATATGCTGTGTCGAGATGGAGTCTGGAGGCCCGGCTTGATCGTGATGACCCGTTCGGGATGGTGCTGAAGACGTGTCATCATCTGAGGGCGGAGGGAATGTCGTGGTCTACGCGGGTGCATGCATCAAGGGAAGAAAACCGACGCGTCAACAAGCTTGTTTACAACGCACGGAAAATTCTGCAGCAAGCTGTCAACATTAGTTCGGTGCATGCAACAAGGATATACGTGTTCAGTAGGACTTTCCAGGGAAAAGTACAGTGACGTCACAGAACGTTCTGGAATCCAGGAGAACTCTATATAAGATAGACCTGCTGTACATTAAGGGCCTTTTGACGAAGATTTGTAAACGTTGAAACATTGATCGTATAACGTTCAATCGAGACCAGCCAACCTGTGTGCTGTCTACGATTGTGATATTTGATAGACGAGTTGACTTACTCTACACTTAATCGACTTTATTTTTAAATAAAGATCTTTTAATAGTTCCTTCGTTGGTTCGTCGTTGCGATCGAAGGAGTCGACCGCGACAGTAGTTGTAGTTTCCAGTGTTTAACGACATCTTTTGGCTGCCAAGGCAGCTGACGTCGCCGTTCTTTCTCCACGCCTGCGACTAGCACTACCTGGCATTATTGGCACGGAATGGTAATGGCGGTGTTTGTACAGCTTTCATTGCAGCGTTATACAGTGGCATATTATGTTCCACCCTCGTCACTTGTTGAATCAATTGCAATTCATAATTATATGAATCTCCTCCGTTTAACAACATCGGGGCCGCTGACATCATATCACAGGTTAAACAAAAGCACAGCCTACATATTACAGATAGCTCTTCAGGTAACTCTACAGGTACATAGCTCATAAGATAATTGTTCTTGCCATTTTCAACTATGCAGTACTTAAATGGCTGACAATGTTTACGCCCATTTTCAGTTAATGGCGTGGGAAACACAATCACACAATCTCCATCAGAACACTATATAAAATTCCACGCATGCGATTTATAAGTCGTATGATATCAATTTTAAAGAGGTGTCTAAAATTTTCTATTTTTACGATATCTTGCGTCAACTACGGCCGTGTATATTGACGTAACCAATCTTAATCTAAACCTCTACAACATGGAGATAAGGAGCGTAGATTAAAGTTAGTGTACGGATTAACTAAATGAAATCCGAACCAATCTGGGTCTGGCTTGATTTCAGGGGGTCGGCTTGGAGCCGTAATCTCGAAGCAACTCTGTGCCCATCATGCGCCTTCACTGGTAATTAACGGTGGAGATTACGATAGATTCGTAATCATAAACACCAAACTTCTAAAGCGCCACTCGAAAGTCAAGCGCAGGGAACCAGCTTATTCACGAGCGTTGGATTAGATTAGAATGGACTATTTGATTGGATTAGAATATATTAGATTAAATTAGATTGCATTAATAAATATATGACGCTGTTGTATTTGGTTTGGTGTAGTTCAGATGTGTTAACATTACATGTGAGCAATGCAATTAATATCAGTTTCGATCAGTTGATACTGATTATATCAGCCAGGAGATGTCGATGAAAAGTGGAAATTATTAGACACCTTTTAGACATAGTCACATAGTTTAACTTTGCTACTTATACTTCAAAATCATTTCTCGATCACATTAGCTTGTCTCCACTTCTGATCTTTCGTCAAACATCAAAACATCGTGAACAATTGATTACGTACGATATAAAAGCCGTTGCCTGACACAGCAATTTATATAGCGGCTGTTCATCGATAACAACAGACGGAATGGAATTCCAAGCAACGTTTTCTATTTTATAAGACTTTATACGGTTGCGTATTTCATGTTATAAGCAGAAAATCATTCGTAAATACACGTTTTATATCAGGTGAGAAATTGGTTTCTATGCAACGTTTTTTCAAATACGACCGCCATACAATCCTACTGTTCAGTTTTAAATGATTTAGATTGAAGTGGATTGAATTCGAAGTTTTTGTTTTGATTAAATAAGATTAACTTAGAAAATCCTACTAATCAATCAAGAGGCCGATCTGTGAATATTTGAGTTCTGTGCGATTCTCTTCTGCACTTAGATCGATTTGGATTGGATTCGCAGCTGATATTTATATTAAATTTTGAGGAATTATGAAGTGAATTAGGAAAATGAAAATCTTATGCCGTTACGGGTCAAATAATTCAAATTAGTACACTGTTGAAGTTTGAACTGTTCTGTCTGAAACACTATGTCTGCAAGACATAATACGAGTATTACATCAAAACATTTAAACGGATTTGAGAAACATAAACGACGTCAACAGATTGAAACAGAACAACGGAAATTGCAAAAAATCTCCTGTATAATGGCGAATAATTATGCAATTTTATGACTGTGACCCAAGACCTTAACCCATTTGCCGCCAACGTTGCGAAAACGCAACGCACTGTTTGGAAATTTGAAAAAAAATCAAGACTCGAGAAATTCACGCAAATTCTTTTTGTCTAACTTCCTGGGTGTTTACTACGTCTGCTGGTATCAAAAATATATTCTTTGCTGTTGTCTGCAATTTTTTTTGAGTTGCGCAAAATTCGTGGTTTTTGACGTCTAACTAGTGGTTTTGTTCAAGAAGTTTCTTCTGCCATAAGACGTTATATTTCTCAGAAGCGATCCTGTCTCTTTTGAAGTACTTAGGTGAGCATTTAATATTATTTGTTTATTAATAGTATGTCTCATTATATGCCGATACCCCAATGTCCGAAATTTTTATGTTGCGTTTTCGCAACTTCGGCGGAATGCGATATATACACATTGTTGCGTTTTCGCAACTTCGGCGGAAAACGATATGCACAATTTGACACCTAGTGATTCAGATAAACTTATGTCAGTTTACGATTACTCACAACAATTTCAGTTTAGTGATTCATAAATGATGGCGTGCTCAGTGCTGCCACTCTTCATTGGGCATACTTTTGAAAGATGCAAATTGAAATTTTCAGAGGAGGCTGAGGAAGAAGTTCTATTGCTTGAGGGAGGCTGTCCCAATGATATTTGAAGAAGATGATATCACCACCCCCATCCTATGATCATTAGCAAAGCGATAGCGAACATTTTGACGAAAATTAGCTAATGACTACCGATGTGATGCCAGAAGACGTTGCCGGGCATGTGGAAGTCCATTGCACTGATGCATCAGTGTCAAACCAACGGTCAGCGCCCACTAGGCATACCTCGCGTGAAACGCAATCGAAGTCAAGAAGAAAGCAACGGGTGTCAGCAAGGTACAGGTCTTCCAGGCAGCAGCTTGCGGAAAGGTCAGAAGAACCACTGCAGCATGTTTATTCGAAGGACACAGCTCCAGAATATCTTCAAAGTCTTCCAGGTGGCAGACTGATCTCGTGTCCGATACTCATACGCCGATGGAAGAGTCAGTGGATTCAACGCCCTTGCCGGCCAAGAAGCAACGACTACCTTCAAAGCCGCCTAAGTCTTCTAAGCCAACGCAAGAGGATTGGCAAAGCCAAGAACCAAAATTTACATTGAGCCCTGTCAACAAGGAGAAGATAAAGATGTGGCAGTTGATCAAACAGGTGATAAGCAAGAGCGAGTCTTTTAAGAATTTTTGGGATGACGAGGTGTTTAACCTGATGACACAGAGTACACTGTAGGTCTATGCAGAGCACTGGCGTACACTTGTCCAAAATAGGGGGGTTTGGTTTTTCATTCTACACTTGTTGCATTGAATGTACAGTCCACCCCAATTATTGGGGGGCACATGCCCCGGCTCCCCTCCCAGAGTCTACGCCTATGATGCACATCATAGCCAAGAACGAAGATGGTCGTCGACTGCGTTGTCGGTTGTGCCACAGAACCACGTACTACACGTGTATCGCATGCACGTCAAGTGCCTTGCTCACTACCATGGAAACAAGTGACATTGAACTTGAATCAGTTTACAGCAAGTACAAACATTTTTATTGAAATAAATGCGAACACAATCGATAACTAATAGAACATTATTATAATACACAAATACATATTTCCCGCCGATGTTGCGAAAACGCAACGTCCTATAACTAGGACACTACATATAGTTCCAATAAAAATGCACTGTCAGAAGTTTATTGGCATCATATTGATGACCTAGTATCAGTTACAGCTTAATCCGGTGGCTATTTCTAATAGCGGCGGTAAATGGGTTAATTTAGGCATTAGGCCTAGGTGGCGGATGGCTTACACATGTGCCCATGATAAAATTGGTAACAACGCAAAGCTACAGGCTTTACAGGGCCAAACAGAGGCCATCCAGAACTCTTGCAGGCGGGCCCATGAAAGCTAGCCACATCACTGACATGTAGAGAGAGAGAGAGAGAGAGAGAGAGAGAGAGAGAGAGAGAGAGAGAGAGAGAGAGAGAGAGAGAGAGAGAGAGAGAGAGAGAGAGAGAGAGAGAGAGAGAGAGAGAGAGAGAGAGAGAGAGAGAGAGAGAGAGAGAGAGAGAGAGAGAGAGAGAGAGAGAGAGAGAGAGAGCCAGTTGACCGAATCCCACACTGTACATGCAAGACTCGAAGGAAAAAGAAACAAAGGCAGACTGAAACGATATTTATTGCGATTTTCATTTCTTTATAGCAAAGCCATAACACTTAATAGAGGTGTTTAAGGGAATACTCTTCTTTTCTTTACTTGCAAGAATAATACAACGGAGGTCTTAAAGGATCTCAAATCTTAGTAGAAATTGCAGTAGTTAAACAGTTTATAGATAAACCAGGGCTGTTGTGGTCGCCCTCCTCGTTTTACAGATTTGGGACTGGCACCATCAATTATGTTATATAATTCGAGATTTCTGCTCCACATGAGTCCTCTAGCAAGCTCAGCTGTAATGAGTATATTATTTTATATTGTAGTTATATAATACTATTTCTTTCTCTCAAGAATGTTTCTTTTCTTTCTAGGGTCTTGTTTAATATTTTAAATGATTTATATTAATAGATTTGTATACAGTTTCATTGTTGTATTCTCACTTTAACATGCTTCTTGATTTTTATTGTAATGGTTTGCGGTGTGTCAAACTACTATTTGTAATAAACGAATACTTGCTTACTTACTTGCTACCTGGTATAATTGGCACTACGGATAGTAGCCGAGTTGATAACGGAATCGCGGAATTTATTAATAAATTGTGACTTGTGGATTCGTTTTAAAGGTGCCTAAATTCTGCACAACATTACATTATTCGTGTCCTCTGTCAGCTTTTATTATTATTATTATTATTATTATTATTATTATTATTATTATTATTATTATTATTATTATTATTATTATTGTTATTATTATTATTATTATTATTATTATTATTATTAAAGCAGTTTTATACAGCGCTTACTCACAAGCATCTCTGCCCAACCGCGGTCGAACAAGGCGGTTTTCAGGACAGTAAGGAAGAGGGTGAAATGAGCAATTGGTATTAATTGGTATTTGGCGGAGCTTGGTAGAGAGCCCATTACAGTTCATCGGGGCTGCCACAGAGAAGACACGGCGCTGCCGTATGGCTGTCCGCGCGGAGAACAATAATTCACCTTGGACAGCTGAGTCGAGAGAGGGAGAAAGGTTGCAAAAGTTGAGAACTATTCAAAACAATTTTTCCTATCGACACGAAGCCTCGTTAAACTGTAAGATCCATTCTAATCGGCAGCTCGTCAACGCCATTAGATCATTTAGATGTCATTCAAAACCTGATTGCACCGTGTGTATTTAGATACCTTTAAAAGGCTGCTCAGTGACTTAATAATAGGTAAAGGCATCGAAAAACTCGTATCTGCCTTGAATTTAAAAATGCTTACGTAATCTTTGTCCGGCAGATCATCCTGCCAATTGTTAAGAAAAGATAATAACTCCGTCGGCACCGCATTCGTGTGGTGCCAGTCCCTAGCCTAGAAAAAAGCTACGGGCGACGGGAATCATGTTTGGCAGGACACGGCGTCGTTAAATATTAAATAACCGAAAACCGATAATATTTATATTGCCATTTCTAAAAGTTAGAACTGTACAGGATTTGTTTCTTATTGACGTCAACGGCTTATTTTGTTGGATGCTGTTTAACGACTCTATCTCCTGACAAAGATGAATATCGTCGCCCTCCTGCTTTCTCCACGCTTCGAGCTAGCACTACCTGGCACTTTTGCAGACTGGTTATGGCGGGTTTAGGCTTGTGATGGCCTAAAGTGATCATCATCATCATCATCATCATCATCATCATCATCATCATCATCATCATCATCATCATCATCATCATCATCATCATCATCATCATCATCATCATCATCAAAGTTGTTTACTTGAAATGCCTTCGGTTTAAGGAAATCTGAAGGTTTGAAGGTTTTTACATGCTTTGAAACTGCATCTGATTTGGTCACGTGATCGCAGTTCAGATCATTTTAACTTAGAACCGAGATTATATTAGGGATTAAACTGAACTTAATCAGTTTTACCTTCAATATCTGTGCGATGGATAGCGTGCTAAACTGTCAACTGAGAGGTCGAGAGTTCAGTTCTCCGCTAAGGCAGAAAATTGTTTCGAGATTTCTAGCAAGCTCAGCTGTAATGAGTAGAATGTCAGTACAGTGTCGCTTGGAAGATGACTTGGCGCGGGAGGTAACCGTCTACCAGTCCTCATATGCCGAGGCTAAGTAAAATGAAGTCGCTAGCACTTCATGCCCATGGCTGCTTTTCTGGGTAGCCTGTAGTTAATTGGTTAGTTTCTGTTTAACGACACTGTGTCATAATAAATATGATTAGCGTCTCCATCCTCCTTTTTCTAGGCTTGAGATTGGCACTGTCAAAGTACGAACCGTGGCGGAGTTCTTAACGGATGGATGGATCTGGAATTTAGCCCTAAAACTTAAATATTGAAGGTTTTATATATATAGGGCGACTAAACAGCTGTAAAAGGTGTCTAAGGGACTGCCCTTCTTTATAACTACACCACTGCTTGTTCCCTGGCAGTGCCAGTCGCAACCTTGGAGGAAGGAGGAGGGCGACGCTTATAATCTCTGTTGATGGTGGGTCGCAGGTCTGAACATACTTCAATCCACTCCATAGCGACCCTGCGCCATCGATGTTCTGTCGTATGGTCGTGTGCACTTCTGAACTTTGGAAGGAGGGAAATATCAAAATACATACAGTTGTATTTTATTGTGCTGTATATTTGATTAGCTGCTGCTAATTCTAATTCTAATTGACTTACTACAAAATTTGGCTAATTCTAATTTTAAGCGATTAGCAAATTTCAGTAGCTATTTCTAATTCTAATCGATCAGCTATTTAACTAATCGTGCCCATCTCTGCTTCATGGATATTCAATAGCAGAGATGGACTGAAATCGTATATAGAATATATTGCTTGATCTGTTCTCGCTGCTATTTTCGAAGGATGAACCGTCAACTCTCAACTAGTAACCTATGCTATTACAGGAACATATAGTTTTCCATAGAAACGATTTGCAGGTGTTTAAGAATGCCTGTTCTTGGCTATTTTGCAACAAAACAATTTTATGTAGAATGAAAGAAACTGTTTCAAAGGTGTCTAAAATAAAATTGCGAGTTTAAAATCTGCACATCTATTGAAGTTCTAACATAATGATATTTCTTTTAAATTTATTTATTTTTCGAAGAAACATTATCCATTGCCGTGACATTAACGGTCAAAAGTTCCGCGCGAACTTTTAAAATCAGTTGGGTCGTCTTTCATTTTATATAGTATTCTAAATCGTAAACTTCAACTGTCTAAACCGCTACTCTACAGCTAAATGCAATGCACCAGATTATTCGCGAGTGCTGCGTCGTATCAGAGGGGTTGTCCAGAGATGTCCAGTGGAGGTCCGAGTTTGGTTGCCATAGACAAAAGAGAGAAGAGGCAGAGCAGCTGTTACGGCGGGTTTGTTGAGAACGATAGCGTTTTGAAAGCGTAGGATGGCATGCATTAGATTAGGAATTCATGAAGAGGTTGGACTTCTATTTGCGACCAATGGAAAAGGCATCCCGGGGCGGACCTGATTTGATATAGCGCCCGTATTTAAGCTGGTCTCCCTCACGTCGCTTTCGTGTGGCGCTGAGAAATTTCGAATATTTACATTTAATTACGTTACCACAGATAAGGCAGTGGCGGAACTTTGTTTCATATAGAAGAACTGCAGGTTATCAGTTTTTTCTAGCGTGACCTACTTTTATATAGCATTGGTTGTCCACGTTTTAAAGGTGTGTAACTAGAACACTCAAGTATAGTTATAGGTACATCGGTTTTGCGAGGAACTTTAAAAAGCGCTACATTAAACGCCTGATACACACATATACACCTTCTATACAAGCACACCTACCTGCATGGCATGCATACATACAAACACACATACATGCATGCGCACAAGCATACATATACATATGCATACATGGACATACCTACATGCGTACATACATGCAAACATGTATCCAAAGACACACACAAACAAACATACATACATACAAACACAAACATGCATGCATGAATACACACATACATACAAACATAGATACGTATACATACATACATCCATGCACACATACATACATACACACAAAGAAACAAACAATCATACATACATACATAGATACATACACACACATACATGCATGCATACATACATGTTGTATACGTTCATGTCTTGCATAACTGCACTTTAGTCGATTGAAGACTAAGCTAGATTAGTGAGAATGATTTGTCGTCAAGAGTTCAACGAGTCTGATTTTTCCCGCCAATGCGCAATACCAAGTTGTGAAGAGATTATAAGTTGAGGTAGCGTGGCCCAATTGTATATAGCATCGGTGGGCAACACTTTAAAGGTGTCTTAGGGGAGCGCTCAAATACACACGGTGGTTCAATGAAAAGTAAGCCAAACTTTATAAACAAATATTAAAACTTTAACTATATTTTATTAATAATATTTTCAAGATAAAAATAGGCACATACTTACTTTTTTATTTTAATGACTTCCGGTTTTTATTTCCTACTAAAAAAAGACAGGTTACTGCAAACAGACTGTTGCGTATGCGTACCCATTTCAGCAAGTCTGTTATGGTGTCCGTTTTGGTTTCGACGCTTGGTCGTTCCCATTTTGTCTTCATTGATCCGGGAGTAAAAATCAACGTAGCCTATTATTGCGACGTTCTGCTGGCCCAACATCTTCTACCTGTTATCAGAAATCTAGCCCCAGAAGGCTGTTTTGATTTTCAACAGGACAGTGCCCCAGCCCACAGAGCCAGAGAAACTATCGAAATGCTAACAAGAGAGACACCAGACTTAATTTCTCCAGCAGTATGGCCTCCGAACAGTCCAGCTCTAAATTCTGTCGACTATAAAGTGTGGAGCGTTATGCAAGAGCGAGTCTACCAGACAGCAATCCATGATGTCAACGATCTGAAGCAACGCTTGTTGGAAATGTGGGATGGTCTGGATCAGAGGATAATCGACGATGCGGTTGCCCAATGGCGCCAGCGCCTCAAGGCTCGCGTGCAAGCAGAAGGAGGACCATAGGCGTAATTTGTGGGGGTACCCGTGCCCCCCTTTTGGACTGGTGGGTACCGTACCCCCACTTTTTGAACTATGCCAATCAATATTTTATTTATGTGCCTTCCCAGAGATCGCAGTCTCCACCTTGCTTCGTGTATGTAAGAAATTGGTACCCCCACTTTTTAGACCAAAGTTACGCCCATGAGGAGGACATTTTGAACATCTTCTTTAATTAAAATAATAAACCATACTACTGAGAGTTTTTTCACAAAAATATTAAATACTTTTTTCATGTTAGAAGTGCTTATATTAAATAAATGTTTGGCTTACTTTTTATTGAACCACCGTGTAGTCATAGGTACAGCGATTTTTCCCGCCAATACACAACAATATAGAGCGTCCAGCGGGTCATGACCTTTCGATTCAAAGATAATATGGCCGAGTTAGGGTCACGACAGCCACAATCCATCAAGGGCAATCCATGCCTCACGGGTTAAATGTATCAACAGCACATTTTCCATTTCCCAGGATATTCGACAGGGAGATTCGAATCCGCGACTCAAAGGATCGAGACCGGCATGAGATGTCAATCGGTTAAAACAAGATGGCCGACTATACAAGAGACTTTTGTTGCGCTATATTTCCAGTTGAGGATTGTGGACTCATCCCATTGAGTTCATCTCAAAACCAAACGAAGATATGGAAAGCTTCCGTTCTATGCGTTAACCCGAAGCAGATACAGAACAATTGGGATTGGAAGAAAAGGAGAACGGAGAGAGCAGAGGAGAGGAGAGACAGACAGACAGAGACACACAGACAGACAGACAGACAAGCGGGCACACGGCTAACGAAAGTTCGAGTGCGGTAGAGCACAATTTGTTTACTCAAATTAGATAATTAGGGTGAGTCATTACAAGATCTGCCTCTGTCTGTCCTTCCGTGTGTCTCTGTGTCTGTCCTTCCGTGTGTCTCTGTGTGTCTCTGTGTCTGTCCTTCCGTGTGTCTGTGTCTGTCCTTCCGTGTGTCTCTGTGTCTGTCCTTCCGTGTGTCTCTGTGTCTGTCCTTCCGTGTGTCTCTGTGTCTGTCCTTCCGAGTGTCTCTGTGTCTGTCCTTCCGTGTGTCTCTGTGTCTGTCCTTCCGTGTGTCTCTGTGTCTGTCCTTCCGTGTGTCTCTGTGTGTCTCTGTGTCTGTCCTTCCGTGTGTCTGTGTCTGTCCTTCCGTGTGTCTCTGTGTCTGTCCTTCCGTGTGTCTCTGTGTCTGTCCTTCCGTGTGTCTCTGTGTCTGTCCTTCCGAGTGTCTCTGTGTCTGTCCTTCCGTGTGTCTCTGTGTCTGTCCTTCCGTGTGTCTCTGTGTCTGTCCTTCCGTGTGTCTCTGTGTCTGTCCTTCCGTGTGTCTCTGTGTCTGTCCTTCCGTGTGTCTCTGTGTGTCTCTGTGTCTGTCCTTCCGTGTGTCTGTGTCTGTCCTTCCGTGTGTCTCTGTGTCTGTCCTTCCGTGTGTCTCTGTGTCTGTCCTTCCGAGTGTCTCTGTGTCTGTCCTTCCGTGTGTCTCTGTGTCTGTCCTTCCGTGTGTCTCTGTGTGTCTCTGTGTCTGTCCTTCCGTGTGTCTCTGTGTCTGTCCTTCCGTGTGTTTCTGTGTCTGTCCTTCCGTGTGTCTCTGTGTCTGTCCTTCCGTGTGTCTCTGTGTGTCTCTGTGTCTGTCCTTCCGTGTGTCTCTGTGTCTGTCCTTCCGTGTGTCTCTGTGTCTGTCCTTCCGAGTGTCTCTGTGTCTGTCCTTCCGTGTGTCTCTGTGTCTGTCCTTCCGTGTGTCTCTGTGTCTGTCCTTCCGTGTGTCTCTGTGTGTCTCTGTGTCTGTCCTTCCGAGTGTCTCTGTGTCTGTCCTTCCGTGTGTCTCTGTGTCTGTCCTTCCGTGTGTCTCTGTGTCTGTCCTTCCGTGTGTCTCTGTGTCTGTCCTTCCGTGTGTCTCTGTGTCTGTCCTTCCGTGTGTCTCTGTGTGTCTCTGTGTCTGTCCTTCCGTGTGTCTGTGTCTGTCCTTCCGTGTGTCTCTGTGTCTGTCCTTCCGTGTGTCTCTGTGTCTGTCCTTCCGTGTGTCTCTGTGTCTGTCCTTCCGTGTGTCTCTGTGTGTCTCTGTGTCTGTCCTTCCGTGTGTCTGTGTCTGTCCTTCCGTGTGTCTCTGTGTCTGTCCTTCCGTGTGTCTCTGTGTCTGTCCTTCCGTGTGTCTCTGTGTCTGTCCTTCCGTGTGTCTCTGTGTCTGTCCTTCCGTGTGTCTGTGTCTGTCCTTCCGTGTGTCTCTGTGTCTGTCCTTCCGTGTGTCTCTGTGTCTGTCCTTCCGAGTGTCTCTGTGTCTGTCCTTCCGTGTGTCTCTGTGTCTGTCCTTCCGTGTGTCTCTGTGTCTGTCCGTCCGTGTGTCTCTGTGTCTGTCCTTCCGTGTGTCTCTGTGTCTGTCCTTCCGTGTGTCTCTGTGTGTCTCTGTGTCTGTCCTTCCGTGTGTCTGTGTCTGTCCTTCCGTGTGTCTCTGTGTCTGTCCTTCCGTGTGTCTCTGTGTCTGTCCTTCCGTGTGTCTCTGTGTCTGTCCTTCCGAGTGTCTCTGTGTCTGTCCTTCCGTGTGTCTCTGTGTCTGTCCTTCCGTGTGTCTCTGTGTCTGTCCTTCCGTGTGTCTCTGTGTCTGTCCTTCCGTGTGTCTCTGTGTCTGTCCTTCCGTGTGTCTCTGTGTGTCTCTGTGTCTGTCCTTCCGTGTGTCTGTGTCTGTCCTTCCGTGTGTCTCTGTGTCTGTCCTTCCGTGTGTCTCTGTGTCTGTCCTTCCGAGTGTCTCTGTGTCTGTCCTTCCGTGTGTCTCTGTGTCTGTCCTTCCGTGTGTCTCTGTGTGTCTCTGTGTCTGTCCTTCCGTGTGTCTCTGTGTCTGTCCTTCCGTGTGTTTCTGTGTCTGTCCTTCCGTGTGTCTCTGTGTCTGTCCTTCCGTGTGTCTCTGTGTGTCTCTGTGTCTGTCCTTCCGTGTGTCTCTGTGTCTGTCCTTCCGTGTGTCTCTGTGTCTGTCCTTCCGAGTGTCTCTGTGTCTGTCCTTCCGTGTGTCTCTGTGTCTGTCCTTCCGTGTGTCTCTGTGTCTGTCCTTCCGTGTGTCTCTGTGTGTCTCTGTGTCTGTCCTTCCGAGTGTCTCTGTGTCTGTCCTTCCGTGTGTCTCTGTGTCTGTCCTTCCGTGTGTCTCTGTGTCTGTCCTTCCGTGTGTCTCTGTGTCTGTCCTTCCGTGTGTCTCTGTGTCTGTCCTTCCGTGTGTCTCTGTGTGTCTCTGTGTCTGTCCTTCCGTGTGTCTGTGTCTGTCCTTCCGTGTGTCTCTGTGTCTGTCCTTCCGTGTGTCTCTGTGTCTGTCCTTCCGTGTGTCTCTGTGTCTGTCCTTCCGTGTGTCTCTGTGTGTCTCTGTGTCTGTCCTTCCGTGTGTCTGTGTCTGTCCTTCCGTGTGTCTCTGTGTCTGTCCTTCCGTGTGTCTCTGTGTCTGTCCTTCCGTGTGTCTCTGTGTCTGTCCTTCCGTGTGTCTCTGTGTCTGTCCTTCCGTGTGTCTGTGTCTGTCCTTCCGTGTGTCTCTGTGTCTGTCCTTCCGTGTGTCTCTGTGTCTGTCCTTCCGAGTGTCTCTGTGTCTGTCCTTCCGTGTGTCTCTGTGTCTGTCCTTCCGTGTGTCTCTGTGTCTGTCCGTCCGTGTGTCTCTGTGTCTGTCCTTCCGTGTGTCTCTGTGTCTGTCCTTCCGTGTGTCTCTGTGTGTCTCTGTGTCTGTCCTTCCGAGTGTCTCTGTGTCTGTCCTTCCGTGTGTCTCTGTGTCTGTCCTTCCGTGTGTCTCTGTGTGTCTCTGTGTCTGTCCTTCCGTGTGTCTCTGTGTCTGTCCTTCCGTGTGTCTCTGTGTCTGTCCTTCCGTGTGTCTGCGTGATTCTAGAAAGCGCCGAAATCACACAGTCACGTTTAATCAGCCAATGCAAATTCCACAAACAACTGCTTTTCCCCAGATTTACTTTACTTTTAATCCCAATTTTACTCTGCCTTTTCTCTCAATGTTTCTCCATTTTCTTCCACGTAAAACTCTCCTTTTTCTCTCACTTGTACTCTCTTTCCCCCTCACTTTCACTCTCTTGTTTTCTCACTTTTACTTTCCTTTCCCTGTCACTCTTTATATCTCACTCTTTGAACTATAACAGCGCCCCAATTTTACAGAGCAGTTTGACAAACAAAATAATCTGCAGAAACCGATAAAAAGGTATTTTCCTTAACCCTCGAGTGCCCAAGCTATTTTTTGGTACACGAATGCCCAACGGGGGGGGGGGGTCCAACCGGACCCCAATGTTTTCATTGTGGTATCTGGAGAACGGATTGGAATATTTTAACGGGATTTGGCTTGTTATAATCCAAATTCAATTTGCAATCGACTGATATATGGTATTTCACAATAGCGCCACCTGGTGAAACTTTAGTTGAACTTTAATAGGGGGCCTACTCTTTTGTAGTTTTTGGCAATTTCGGGATTTTTCGCAGGTATTCAACTGTACGCATGTAGTTGTTGCCTGGTTGTGGGGTACAGGATTGGAATATTTTAACGGGATTTGGCTTGTTATAATCCAAATTCCATCTGCAATCGATTTATGTATAGTATTTCACAACAACGTGCGCTAAAAAATTTATTTCTGGGCTGGTAAACCATGTGCCAGTATGACCATAAGCCGCATATCTTGGGGTGTCCTTGGTATAAGCTATGGTTGTGGGCTACCGGGTTGTAGAATGATCACGCAAAATATATCATACGAAGTCCAATTGAACGCTTTAGGATGTCCTAAATCCATTTTTACAAGTTCGTGGCCGTTCTAAAGTTATCGTGGAAAATCGGGTCTGGGGTCCGGTCGGCCCCCCCTTGGGCATTCGAGGGTTACTCTCACCTACAACCGCGACTCGAATCTCCGGACTTCCGCCAAAGAACTGGATACAATTTCCGGTCGCGCCTTCAGGCAGCAATCCAACACGAGATGGCGCTTTGACTTGCGTGGGCGGGAAGAAGCAGACGACAGAAGAACACGTAACGCGTGTGACGTTCTCCTTCCTCACAGCTCATGGATAGTCCTCGATAGACAAACAACTCACCCTCGATTGATTGACCATTGGCGCTCGTTCCCTCGCCCTGCCCTACGGTCGGTCGGTCGGTCAGTCGGTCGGTCAGTCGGTCCTTCGACCGCTCGTCCCTCGGTCGGTCGGTCGGTCGGGCGTTGAGTGCCGGCGGCTGAGCCAAAGATGCGTGAGGGCCTTCGAGGGCGACTTCTCAGCCGAGTCGAAACTGAATGGGAAAACTGCAACGGGTGCAGTATGAAGAAGTTGGGAGACAGTGGAAATGGGGAGGGGATAAATGAATGGTAACGCTCATTAGAGCATTAGATCACGGTTCGATACCCGTAGCCTCCTCTAGAGCGGACACCTTGCATAGCTGCCAAAACGTGTGTTTAATTAAGATCTTGATTGTGCCGTCATGTTTCAGTATTATCTTGCTGCATACTTGTCAGTTTGAATTAATAAAAATGATGATGATGATGATGATTATTATTATCATCATCATCATCAACATCATTGCTTAGTGCTCTCATTAAACCCCTTCAAAACGTTGTCACGGATGCTATATAAGTGTGGTACACAAGAACTTATATAGATAAAATGTTGTCAAGCGCGATACAATGCAAAGCTGTATTAAACCAACTTTGCAACGCTGGGAAGGGATACTATGTACAAAAACCAGCCATAATTTATTATTACGAAAGGTTGTACAACGCCAAATTAATTTCTGTCGACGTCAAATTCCCTTGTAGCCATAAGATTTCGGTAAACCATAGGATCCAGGCGTACATCAACAGAGTTTATGCAATAGACACCTTTAATATAAAGTCTTATGATGATATATAAATCCAGGACACGACCGCGGATTAGATGCGATGAAACATATAAAGCAATAAGAATATACAAACGAAACAGAGAACAAAAAGAAGCAGAATATAACGAGAAAAAGACAGCAAACGAGGCTGAAATAGAAGTGTCGCTCGACTGAAGGAATTGGGAGGAGGAGGCTTCTGGCGAAGAAGAACTGGTGACTCTTCCGGGGTAAAAGCGTAATCCCTAACCATCCGACGACTTCTGACCTGAAGGATAACCTCTTACGAAGGCGCGAAAACAACATTGAGAACAAGAACATCCTAAGAAGCAGAAAACAACAGTACAGGAAAATAAGAAAGTAAGACGACGATTATTATTATTGTTGTTCTGATTGTTATTATTATCATTATTTTTATTATTATAATTATTATTATTACTTTTATTATTAGAAATTTAATGAGGGCGATTACCTAATTATAAAGCATCATTCAATGGCGCTGAGCAATTGTGAGTGAAGGACTTCCTTAAGTTCCTTACGCAGTAAAAGCATCAGGGAAGGAGGCTCAAACCCGTACTCTCCGCCTTACAAGGCGAGCGTTGTAAATAATCGGTGACCGTATTAATTTCCATTGTTGAAAAAATCTTAAGGCAACAAAGACCGTTCACGTCGACCGTGACGTACAATCTTACACTGCCTTACACTTTGTGAAGAACTGTCAAGCCAAAGCTTATTATTATTATTCCACAGTTTAACGTCGTCATATGACATCAAAGGCCGTCGACGACAATTCAGATCATACACAGTACAGTAAAATGAAGTTATAACATCTGTAAGACACCATTTAAAGGTGTCAGAATTTCAGAACTGAATTTATAATGTCATTAGTGTTCATTGCTAAACAGCATAAGATAATACAGCTACTAATGTCAATTACACATGAACTGTAATAAGACATTTTAAACAATATTTTGCATCAATTATCATAAAACATGAAATTTTAGATGTACAAAAAAAATTCTTGATGAACATTCTCAGTGCACATGGTATTCTTAATCTATTTATTTGAGCAGTAAAAAAAAGTTTTATTACAAGTTTATAAGACAAGTAATTTTCGTATTCATGAGATTCCCATTCTACTTATGTATTTTCAAGAGTAAATACAACCAAACAGTAATAAAGAAGTAAATTTGTAACAACTAAATTACATTATTTCTTTAACATGTGATACAGACTTGATAATAAGAGAACTACCATTTCAATACAGATTCTCAAGCTACCACTTCAATCTTCAAATTATTATTTATATTTATCACACATGCAACAAGAAGTCTTTTTATATTTATCACACATATTTATCACACATGCAACCATTACACCAGACTCTCATTCACTGGCGAATGTTTATATAGTAATTATTGAATACAATCACGCAACTGTGGACAACCCACAATGTCCACAACCATAACATGAAATTCTTATTCTACTCTTCAATTTGACACAGCAATCAAATGATATAATAAAACCATATTATAGAAATAGTTGAAGCATTTGGGAAAAGACAAGGCAGGCCTAACCTATACCACACATAAAGGAATATCTGTTTACATAAACTTTTATATACAACAGTATTTACATAATTTTTCCTTTAGTAATAAGGTTTATAAGCCTAAAAACTTCACTTTGCATACATCCTACACCAAGCAAAGTCTTTATGGTAAAATCTAATTTATACGAATTACATTTATCTCTTAATATGTTAGATATATTTTCTTTTTTACAATTCAGTAATAAATGATTTATATTTTCTGTAACTTTACACGAATTACAAAGACCACTTTTATGTTTCTTCATAAGGAAAAGTCTTTCATTAAGATTTACTTTCCCTAATCTTAATCTTGAAATTTGAACCTCCTTCTTTCTATTAAGTTCAAGAAACTTGATGCTTGTGTCCACCACAGGACATATATACTTATAATGATGACCCTTTGGGTCACCATCATAATTCCTCTGCCATTCATTAATAACATGAGATTTTATAATTGAAAAGACTTCTTGTATTTCTAGATAATTTGTTGAATTAATAACAGGCATATTGAGTGATTGTTTTGCTAAAGAATCAGCTCTTTCATTGCCTAATATGTTTACATGACTTGGGATCCAAATCAAATGTACTTTGCTTATCTTAATTTTATTAAAAGATTGTATTGTTTCTTGTAATAGGGTTGGTCGGGACTTTGAAAAAGAATTCTTAATAGAAGTAAGAACACTTTTATGTTTCTTCATAAGGAAAAGTCTTTCATTAAGATTTACTTTCCCTAATCTTAATCTTGAAATTTGAACCTCCTTCTTTCTATTAAGTTCAAGAAACTTGATGCTTGTGTCCACCACAGGACATATATACTTATAATGATGACCCTTTGGGTCACCATCATAATTCCTCTGCCATTCATTAATAACATGAGATTTTATAATTGAAAAGACTTCTTGTAATTCTAGATAATTTGTTGAATTAATAACAGGCATATTGAGTGATTGTTTTGCTAAAGAATCAGCTCTTTCATTGCCTAATATGTTTACATGACTTGGGATCCAAATCAAATGTACTTTGCTTATCTTAATTTTATTAAAAGATTGTATTGTTTCTTGTAATAGGGTTGGTCGGGACTTTGAAAAAGAATTCTTAATAGAAGTAAGAACACTTAAAGAGTCAGAAAAAACAGCAAAACATCTAAGGTCTTGATTTTCATTTTCCGATATCCAAGAAAAGACCTCCTTAATAGCAGTTAATTCTGCAGCATATATGCTAGAGTTATTGCAAAGGCGGATTTGCTTATCAAAATTTAGTTTAGGAATTGTGTAAGCAGCAGCGACTAAGTTTTCAGCTTTAGAACCATCAGTGTATATATGTGTGTATGTGTGATATTTGTGCATGTGTTCTAAAGAGATAAGGCGGAGAAGTTCAGGGTTTTCATTCCTCTTGCTCAGCGATTTATGGAGACTGATATCGACTTCAATGTCATTATTCTGCCAAGGAGGAGTTGTAGGAAACGATGGTGCCTGAAAAGGGATGTTAAGAGAACGGAAAAAGCTGTGTGTTCGTGTGTAAGTGGAATGGTCCTTATGGGCAAATGTTCTGAACTCATTTGTCCAATGAGGTTGATAAACGGCTCTTGTTGGATGATCTGGGTTACCCAAGATTTTTGTACCCATTTTTAAGGAATTTTGTAATTGTCTCAGTGGTAAGGGCAGTTCACCGCACTCATTTTGAAGTGCTGAGGCAGCAGTACCTTTGGCAGCTCCACAGCACAGCCTTAACGCCTCAGTTTGTATAGAGGATATTTTATCTAAATATGACTTAGGAGCTGAAGAATAAGCTACATCACCGTAATCAATAACTGATCTAATTAGGGCTCTATAAATATTAAGTAGCGCTTTTTTTGAAGCTCCCCAATAGTTACCAGATACAGCTCTCATAAGATTCATGCGGTTTTTACACTTGGTTATCACATATTCTATATGTGGCTTCCACGACAATCTATGATCAAAAATGACTCCAAGGAATTTAGCTGTTTTTTCAATTTTAATGGACTCTCTGCCAATTTTTATGTTAACTCTTGGTAACCTACGTTTCTTAGTAAATAAAACTCCTATGGTTTTATTGATAGATATCTTAAATCCATTCTTATTACACCATTCATTAACTGCATTTAGAGACAACTGGATTCTGTTTTCTAATTTCTTATGGTTCCGATGGCCTGCATAGATGGAGCTGTCATCAGCAAACAAAGTCATCTCAGTCCCATCCAACCCATTAGGTATATCATTAATCATAATGAGAAATAGTAAGGGTGATATAATAGACCCTTGAGGTGTACCATTTTCCAAAGTGTATTTGTCTGAAAAAGAAGCTCCAACTTTGACTTGAAATGTCCTTTTAGATAAAAAGTTTACTATCCAATGATAAGTTTTACCTTTTATTCCCATATTTAACAGTTTTTTCAGCAGTGTAGGAACATGGAGCATGTCATATGCACGCTCAAAATCAATAAAGATAGCCAATACGTCTTCTTTATTTTTTAATTTTTTCAAAATGTTATCCTGCAATTTAAGAATTTGGTCAATGGTACTTTTGTTTTTTCTGAATCCCGACTGATTCTTTGAAAGCAGTTTATTTCTTTCTACAAACCACTGTAATCTATTTGTGACAAGTCTCTCCATGACTTTACAAATGGTTGAGGTTAATGATACAGCCCAATAAAACCAATATTGATGAATATGATCCTCTAAAATGTAAACTAATGACATTTGTTTTGGGTGTTCTGGCAGCTATCGATAAGTCAAAAACCAGATTGGAAGCCAAAAATCTTATTTGTGGCGGAGCCTCAGATTTCCTGTTCGAGGGGGAAATCCAGTTTCGATGGAGAACACCAGGACAATAAACACATATAAAATTAAATAGTTCCCCATCATGGCTATTGTTATCGCCCACTGGAATGTACGTGGTCTTAAAGCACATTACTATCAGCTTAGAAACTATTTGGATCAGACAAGAATTTTACCAGACATTATATGTCTGCAAGAAACATTTCTAAAAGAAAAACATAAAACACCTAAATTTAATAATTATAATGTTATTAGAAAAGATTTTACTAAACACAGCAGAGGAGGAATAGCCACCCTAATTAAAAATGGCATTAGTTTCACAGTGCTAAACTTAGATGAAATTGAAAATGTCGAAATATTAGGCATAAAAATTAAAACTGAAAATGGTCACTTGGATATTGTAAATACATATATTGCTCCAGAAAATAAATTAACTAAAATTCAAATTGAAAAACTCTTCCCACCTAAAAGAGCCATAGTTTTAGGAGACCTTAATACACATAGTAAAAGCTGGGGGTGCACAAATGCCAATGAAAGAGGACAGATCTTAGAAGAAATTCTAAATGATAAGCAATTGACTGTCTTAAATACTGGTCAGCCAACACGGATACCTCCTATAAATTCAAAAAATCGTTCAGTCATAGACCTATCGATTGTGACAAGTGAACTGGCTTTAAATTGTAAACACTATGTTACTAATAATAGCATGGGTTCCGATCACTACTTATGTAACATTATTATTAATGAAGAGGTTCAGATAGAACCTAACATGAGCATGCACCTTTGGAAGTTGAAGAAGGCTGACTGGAAAGATTTTAAGAATAATAGCCAATATTTTATTACTGATGGTCTTATCGATGATAATAATAATGATACTTTCAAAAACATTGTAGAATCATTAACATCGTTAGCTAATGAAACATTACCTTGTAAAAAGATGAACTACAATAATATTAATCTGAATAGTAAACGTAAGCGTATTCCCTTCTGGAATAATAAATGCACTGAAGCTATTTATAACAGAAACAAAGCTAGAAATAAGGCCATAAAATCCAAAGAGTTAAAAAATTATGTAGAATATAAACACCAGGAGGCAATAGTGCGGATGACCTTAAAAACAGAAGCAAAAGCCAGTTGGGAAACTTACTGCTCTGAATTGACTGATCAAACAAAGTTGGGAGTAGTGTGGGATATGGCTAGACGAATGAATGGCATAACATCTTACAATTTCATCCCTACTCTAAATACTAATGGTTTGATTGCTGAGAATAATTTGGAAAAATCTAATCTATTAGCACAAATGTATGCTAAAACTAGTAGTTATGCAAATTATAGTCCAAAATTTGTAGACTACTTAAAATATGCCCAAACTGAATACAAACCTACTCCTTCAGATATTTTACCAGATCTAGATATTGAGGCTCTTAATGAAAATTTCTCAATAAAAGAATTAAAAGATGCCATTTGCAAATCTAAAAGTAGTAAATCGCCAGGTGATGATAAAATCCCATATGAATTTCTTAAACATTTGCACAAACATGCACTTAGGATATTGTTAGCTTTTTATAATAAGATCTGGACAGAAAGTAAATTGCCAGATGATTGGCATCATGCCATCATCTTGCCCCTTCTCAAACCGAATAAAAGTGCAGATAGCCCTGATTCATAAGCCAAAGCTTTGCCATAACCTATTCTTATATAGACTTGTGACTACCATTTTAAAGGTGTCTAACGAGAGCGTTCAACCCAATGGATAACTTGCCCACTGGCTATATAAGATAGGTTGGCAACGTTTAAAAGGTGTTTTATAAGAGCTGTTAACGGTCTAATCATGGGTAGGTTTTTTGCTATGGCCAGAGCACTATCCCCGGGTCATGAAGACCTGGTTGTGTAATAAATAATAATAGTAATACGATTTATATAGCGCCGCAGCCCAACAATGGTCGTAGAAAAAGATGTTTGAAAATGAATTCAAAATCAATAACACTAATGTGATAGCCTTAAAAGGTTGATGTAGAGCTATGATCTGAATGTCTGCAGAGATGACACATCCTTCACGTAGACGACAAGATGGTTGTCCTCGTAGTGGGTCGAGCGACAGAGAAGGACTAGTCATCAAACCTCGTAGAAGATCGCGTAACTTGTGGTTGATATTTCGACGAGGATTGTAGCCGACATCTGTTCCGGTTGTCTGCTCCTCAACTGCAGAAGTCAGAGAGATCTAGTCCGGGATCAGCGTTTATTGTTCCAGGTTTGATCCGCAACAGAATGAATAAGCTTATTCATGCTTTTTATGAGTTTCATTGGAAGCGTAAAAATAACTGCATCCAACCAATCAAGCTATATATAGGAATAGGACATGATAGCCGATTGTTAGAGCGCTCCAATTAGACACCTTTAAAACGTCGTAAACCTAAGCTATAATTATAAAATTTAGGCTCCGATAGTTAAATAAATCCATTCTGAGAACGCAACGCTTTTAAACACGCTAGCAAAGCAATTGATTAGCTCGCACGCTTTGTAACGCGGCGGGTACTGAATCGGTCCTCCTCTCCTGAGACGGTTACTGTGTAGGGACCGTAAGCTCAGCGCCATCGTTGTTCTGTCCTATGATCGTGCGCGCAGTTATCAACTTTAGAAGAAGAGCAATTTCTAATGCAGTTGTATATTGCATTGAAAAAGAAATATTGATGTGGAAGTGAAGTCGATTTAGCTGATGTGAATGGGTGTCAACTCTAACAGTGTCACCAATCTACTTTAACCTAGTGTCCTGTAAATGCAACACCAGGGTTTTCTATCAATTTTTCTTCATATATATTTGGTCAGGATTAACAGAAGTTCGAGCCAAGATTTTTTATAACATGTTGTTCCCCTTGCATCAGTCTACTGCGCTTCAAGCAAAAACATGGTAACAATTGCACTGTAGTTTTAATTCTATACGGCTACTTATGTAGCATAGTCCATAACAAGACAGTTCCAGGGTGCTTTAGATGTTCTTTGTTTGGCTTATAGTAGGTCTAGGATCCCGAGTTCAGAACATACAGAAGTGAAAGAAAACTTTTTATTTCTTTCAATCTCAAATTCTTGTCTCCTTCACAAACAGCAATCGAATAAAACACGGTCTATAGGAAGAAAATGACCCAGCACAACTCTTTCACCAACCGAATGACGAACTTATCTCAGTACTAACTCTATCAGCAAACAATTCTCTCAACCACTGTGCAACGACAACGACTCTTATCACTCTACAGCTACTACTCTCTCAGTCCCTCTGTCACGAACTTCTCTCTCAAACCGCTCTTCATATATATTCCATCAATAAGGATGGGCAGAAATACAGGTAGAGATGGACTACCACGTACCCATCAGCGAACAGGTTACCAACCTCTATCAACCGCTCCTTTCCAAGCATCGAAACCACAGTACAATCTGACCTGATACAGGCGGTACCATAGATTCTCTTAAACAGGACAAGTCTGTAACTCAACCCCGCACTACAAAGAGAGGAAACCCGTGAAAATTTCCGACCTCATTTGACCTACAAAACGTACAAATAGGATCAATGTTCCCTTACTAAACATGAAAACGCCCACTCTTACATTACCTTACAATTGTAATGTTCACCAGTTTACAGGAAACTCTTGAAATATAGGCCCATACCAGTTTGCTCTCACTACGACCCAATATCTAAACCAAAATCACTTATTATCCACCAAAAACACTGGAAAAACCAACATTCCCAACAATTTTCAGTATTTCTGAATGTTCATATAAATGATACTTAAGAGCATTAAACTAAACGGAGGTCTTTCAGTATAACGTACAGTACACGTGTCCACAATATCAGTACTGTGCCACAATGCAATTAACTGCCAAACATTTAAAATTGCAAATGCATGAGTATAAGCCTCGCCGAAAATACCGCAACCATCGCCTTATAAGAAAAACACTAGGCATTCGAGTCCCATATCTATATAGAAACAATTTACTACTTTAAAAGGTGTCCAAAGAGAGCGCTCCAACAATGGTTCAGTATTTTATGCCTATACTAACTTTCCGTTGCGTTTTAAAGGTGTCAATAAAGACAGCGTTATAACTAATCGGTTACTGTGTTCCACAGTCTTTTCGGCGGTTTAAAAATGATTTAAATGATTTAGATTGATTGAGATTGGTTTGTATCTAAATTGAAATGAATTGAATTCGACAGGATTTGATTGAATTAAGTAAGCTTAGATTAAAAATCCCATTAATCAATATGGATGCCACCCGTCGGGCTTTGCGCACTCTTCTACATTTTACAGCGCTGGTGATACTTTTATATATGCTCACTTGAATACGTTCTAAAGGTGTCTAACTGTTTAGGTTTTCTAACAACACCTTTGGGTGCATTTATCGTTCACCAATACTTTCCGCTCCATATTCGGGACAAATCCATCTCGCAGCCATTAGCTGCAATCTCGCCGAATGAAATACGCGCATTTCAAACTTTCCCTTACCAGAAGTCGTATCAGAAGGCGCTTTCGGGTGCGTGGGCAAGCTGTCTTCGGCGAATTAGCCGTATATATTATTTGGAATAATAAGGTTATATGGCTTTCGTATTGAGGAAACATTGCCTAGAGACCAATATCTCACCTGATCAAGGACGCAAAACGTGGCTTTGCGAACAATTTTCTGTTTAAAAGATGAAATACGCAACCGTATAAAGTCTTATAAAATGGCAAACGTTGCATGGAATTCCCTGTGGGGGATCATACGCTGGCCATCTAGTGATGGCATCCCGACTGTTGTTATCGACGAACTGCCGCTATATAAATTGATGCGTTTGGCAACGGTTTTGTTATCGCCCAATGTTTTGATGTTTGACAAAAGATACGAGACGGCAGAGGAAGAGATGTAATCGCGAAATTATTGTGCATTATAAGTAGCGGAGACGAATATATTTAAAGGTGTCTAATAATTTCCAATTTTTAGCGACATCTCGTGGCTGCTGGAACGTTGACATTGGTATTAACGTCACCAATTGTATAACACTAATAACAATAATAATCTTCTTTATTAATTCAAACTGACAAACGCAGTAAGATTACATTGAAACATGACAGTACAATCAAATCTTAACTAAACACACGGTTTGACAGCCACGTAAGGCTCCGCCCTAGAGGGGGATTACGAGTATCGAACCGCGATCTAATGCTCCTCTGGCCATGAGTTTAACCAGTGTTCTATCCCCCTCACCAGTTAAATGGATTCTTGAAATGTCATGTGAACTCATCTTAACTAAACCAACCCAAGTACAACGGTGTAATATCTTTTTCTAATCTTATCCAATGTAATCTAATGTAATAAGATCTAACCCAATCTTATCCAATCTAATCTTATATTATATAATCCAACGCTCGTGAATAAGCTGGTTCCATGCGCTTCCCTTTCGAGTGGCGCTTGAGAAGTTTAGAGTTTACGACTACGAATCTATCGTAATCTGCACCATCAATTTCTAATGATGGCTTAGTGGTTAGCGTGATGACTGTCCATATAATTATTGGTTGGGGTTTATATCTCTACTAGACACAAAGTTGTTTCGAGATAACGGCTCTACGTTGACCCTCTGAGATTAGGCCAGACCCACACTGGTTTGGACTTCATCTATACGTTATACGTGCACTATCTTGGATCTAAGCTCCTGAGGATACGTTGGCAGAGTGAGAGCTTACGATTTATTGGAATTGACGTATAAGTATAGCCTAAACGATTAGTTAAAAAGGTGTCTAGCAACTTCCCTTGTTTATTTACAATAACTATTTTTTAAACCTATTTACTTACTCATTTACTTACATATTTACTTATTTCATTTATTATTTGCGACGGAAAAGAATTCGTACATTGGAAGTGAGCTGGCGGAGTTGCCAGTCCCACCTTTGACTAGGTCTACCTTCAGGCTAATAATGGTCTCTTCTCGGCAGTTCTGAAAACCCTGGCCATGTTTTATAGAAGCTGCTACCACTAAGAAAACCCACTCCTTATTCTCTCCGATCACGTTCTTACGACAAGGTACTGAACCTTGTAGACAGTAATATGAGAAAAACTTGTATGGGAAGAATGCTCTTTTCTTACTGATTCTGCAAATGTTTTTGCACCGAAGTGCGGCTCTTCAGCAACCGGTTTAATAATGAAAATACTTACTCATAGGCGTAGCTACATTGAGGCAAGAGGAGGCAGTTGCCTCTTCTTGGTTTTATAAATTTAAAAATTTTCTTTGGTTATAGCCCTCCACCTGGATGTTGCATCCTCCTGAACGGTGAATCTCCCAAAAAAAGGTCATCACATTTTTTGAAGATCAGTGGTTGCCTCCTCTTGAATTTAAGTCTGGCTACGCTCCTGTACTTACTTATTTACTTATTTCAAGGTTACAGACAATTTGAAACCATAACATAAGACAATTATTAGGTATCCAAACAACTGAGAGACAAAATCGTTCAACGAAGACTCCGATGGTACGGACATGTAGCAGTGGCGTGACTTTCATATGTGCAAAGGCCCACAGAGACAGCAGACAATTTTTTTGTAGCCACAGTTGAAAGTTTCTTTTTACAATTATTCTAATTTACATACCTGCATATTTGGTGACACCTCTAATAACAGTTGTGATGGTCTAACGTTTCGACAGTCGAAACACTTACATTATATACTTACTTAATTGCTTTAACATAGCCAGCTGCCAGCCACCGTACTGAACTCCTTTAACCTTGTTTTTGCATCTCGAGTCACGACGGTAACATATCTTAATGATGTGGGCGATAATGAAGGATGTTAGTAATACAGTTTTAAGTTGAGAAAATGAAGTGAATTATCTCGTCAATAGTTCCGCGTATTTGGACTTCTTTCGAGTTGCGGCTAATTCTGCAGCTCCCCCCGCTGCTGTAGACGTCTCGGCCAAGTATGATGGCGCAAAAGTGTCAATAATCGTAACATCCCATATTAGGGAACGTCCGCTGTTCCACGGAATCAGAGTTTGGCCATCAGGTCTTTTCCCGTCTAGTCGGGAGAGGCCAGCCGGTTCCTTGATTGAAGGGGTGCCTGCCTTTACGAGACTGCGCAGCACGATGTCATTTATTGATGCGTGTCTAGCGTGTCTCCCGAAGCTTAGTGAGCAAGCCAATTCATGTGAGCCTCTGGCTGAAACCGTCGTTCCTCATGCGCATGTGTGTGGGGAACAGATGACTGCACCCAGTCTAAGGCCCAAATCCTCTCTCAGCGACTCGTCATCCAGTCTTAGGCCTTGTGCTGCAAGTGGAAGGGCATGGAGCCAGTCTGAGGCGTGCGGGGCCTGTATAGCAATTAGCCTGGCCCGATCGTACGGGTCCTGAGATCGAGATGCGATCTCTATCATGGCTGCTGATAACAATGGTATGTCCCATGAGGCCTGTTTGTAGTCTAAAGACGGGAAGGAGATCTTTTCCACGATGCTCTGCTGCCAACGAGTTCTCATTATTTCCACAATAGAGTCTTCAGGCACTTGTGTAAGGGCGAGGATGTGTGATTGAATGAGGTGAGATCTTGCGGCTGAACCTAAAAAAAAGCTGGAAGTGCCAACGAAGAAGCTCTCCTTATTCCTAGCCCACCCATCCTGAGAGGCAAGGAAGCGAGTGTCCATTGATCGTAAGAAAGAGAGATGTTATTATTATTATTATTATTATTATTATTATTATTATTATTATTATTATTATTATTATTATTATTATTATTATTATTATTATTATTATTATTATTATTATTATTATTATTATTATTATTATTCTGAAACTGTTATATTTCTTTGATCGCGGGAAGCGATTTGGTAAAAGAACCGCTGAAAGCCACAGCATTGAACCGCTGGATACTATTACTATTACTATTATTATTATTATTATTATTATTATTATTATTATTATTATTATTATTATTATTATTATTATTATTATTATTATTATTATTATTATTATTATTATTATTATTATTACTATTACTATTACTATTACTATTACTATTATTATTATTATTATTATTATTATTATTATTATTATTATTATTATTATTATTATTATTATTATTATTATTATTATTATTATTATTATTAAAGCAGTGTTATGCAGCGGCCCTTGTTGATTGCCTACTCAGCAGCACCCCTGCAAACCATGGTCGAACAAGACGGTTTTGAGGACAGTAAGGAAGAGGGTGAAATGACCAATCGGTATTTGGTGGAGCTTGGTAGAGAGCCCATTCCAGTTCATCGGGGCTGCCACAGAGAAGACACGGCGCTGCCGTATGGGCATCCGCGCGGAGAACAATAATTCAGCTTGTGCAGATGAGCCGTTGAGAGGGAGAAAGGTTGCTAAAATTGAGAACTATTCAAAAAAATTTCCAAATGACACGATGCCTCGTTTAACTCTTTGATCCATTCTAATCGGCAGCTCGTCAACGCCATTAGATGTCATTCAAAACTTGATTGCACCGTGTACATTTAGACACCTTTAAAACGCTTCTACATGACCTAATAATATCTAAAGGCATCGAAGAACTCGTATCTGACTTGATTTAAAAAATGCTTACGTAATCTTTGTCCGGCAGATCATTCTGCCTATAGTAAAGAAAAGTTTCTCCGTCAGCGCCTCATTCGTGTGGTGCCAGTCCCTAGCCTAGAAAAAAGCTAAGGGCGACGGGAATCATGTTTGGCAGGACACGGCGTCGTCAACGGCTTATTTTGTTGGATGCTGTTTAACGACTTGGTCTCCTGACAAAGATGAATATCGTCGCCCTCCTCCTTTCTCCACGGTTCGGGCTAGCACTACCTGGCCCTTCTTACAGACTAATTATGGTGGAGTTTGTAGTTTCCATCGTAGTGTTACACAGTGCAATATTATTTTCACACAACAGAATGATAGGCCTTGAGAAGGAGTATACAGAGTTTAACGACATTTTATAGCAACAAAGGCTTTTGACATCGACAGAAATTCTTTTGGCATAATACGGCCAGTTAGTTTGTTTAACGATGCTGTGTCAACAAAACACGGCTTCACCCTCCTGCTTTCTCCAGTCTTGGTTGGGACTGGTACTGCCATAGTACGAGCAGTGGCGGATTTATTTTTACGATGGCCTATGATGATATAACATCTGTTATCACCGT
The DNA here is from genome assembly GCA_963556255.1 of Allolobophora icterica. Lineage (NCBI taxonomy): Eukaryota > Metazoa > Annelida > Clitellata > Crassiclitellata > Lumbricidae > Allolobophora > Allolobophora icterica. The sequence continues at coordinate 5,059,253 of OY744616.1, read as the reverse complement.
TTAAGAGGTGTCTAATACTAGCGCGCAAGGAATCGGAGAGTTAGATCCACAGCTTAACGACACATTATTATTATTATTATTATTATTATTATTATTATTATTATTATTATTATTATTATTATTATTATTATTATTATTATTATTATTATTATTATTATTTTTTTTTTTTTTTTTTTTTTTTTTTTTTTACCCGAGGTATCATGGATCCCTCAGTATTATTACTATTACTATTACTATTACTATTACTATTACTATTATTATTATTATTATTATTATTATTATTATTATTATTATTATTATTATTATTACTATTACTATTACTATTACTATTACTATTACTATTATTATTATTATTATTATTATTATTATTATTATTATTATTATTATTATTATTATTATAATCACAATAATTATTATTATACAAAAGTATATAATATTTAACAATAATAACTAAATCATCTGAAGCGCCATCTCAGCGTCACTCAGAAAGAGGTGGCAATGTCCTCATTTTCTTTAAGAACAATTTTTGTGGCACGCAAGTTAAAAAAGGTTCGCCATGCATGAACTACATCTTATAGCAACAAGGGCTGTTGAACGACAGAAATTAGTTTGGCATATTATGGCTTACTCTCTCAACTTATCGAGAATGGATACACCTTAACAGAGGTGTCTAAGGGACAAGGCTTCTACTTCTTTTACGTACTAGACTAACACAACGAGGTGTAAACGGAACTCCAGTCTTAGTAGTAGTTGCAGTGTTTAACGACATTTTATGGCAACAAAGGCTGCTGACGTCGCTCTCCGCCTCTCTCCAGGTTTGGGACTGGCAATACCTTGCACTACGTGCAACAGCGGCCACTCGTTTCCTACTAATGAAGTACTATAGTTGACATTGTCTCGTCCCTTGCTAAATCAATTGTAATCCATAATTATTCATTCATTCATTCATTTGAAGATTTATATAGCGCCTCTTTAAGGGAACTACTCAGAGGCGCTCCCGACACCAGCACGTTCATATAAGACAGTTTTAAGTTTTGCAAGAAATATGCCAGGGGTGACCCCAGGGCACATGCGGAGCTCTAAGGGAAGTCTATTCCAGACTACCGGGCCCACCACTGAAAAAGCTCGACTTTGCATAGTCGTGGAACGAGCAAATGGAACTAAAAGTACCCCTTTTCCCGCTGAGCGGAGGGAACGTCGGCCTTGGACACCTGAAACTGTGCAGCATAGCTCTCGAAGGTAAGCGGGGGCAGGGCCCTGACAACATCGCCATACTAAGGCAGCGATCCTATATTCTATGCGTAAGCGCATAGGAAGCCAGTGAAGGACCTCCAGCATATATCTAGAGACTTGGCCATGTTTAGGAATATGCCCAATGAGACGGGCTGCAGAGCGTAGAACTCGCTGTAAACACACTATGCGACTAGATGGAAGACCAAAATAAAGCGATGAGCAGTAATCAAGGCGCGCTGTGACGAAGGAGTGAACCAGTGTAGCAGTGGCACTGGGCGTTAGCGAACGAGTAACAGTGCGAAGCTGGCGCAGCTGGTAGTAGCAGTCCCTAGTAAGACGGTGTATATGTGGAGCAAAAGTAAGCTCCTGGTCGAGCCAAACACCAAGATCACGGACAAGAGTTGAGAAGGTATAGTTGGGGAATTCAATTGCAAGAGCAGTGAGGTCAAGTTTAGCGAGTTGCTGTCGCGTGCCTAGCCAAATAAATTTGCTTTTGGACGGGTTCAAGCGTAGTCGATTTGACGACATCCACGCTTCCATGGCATCTAAAGTCCCACTCATAACCCGGACTGTTGGGATGGCATTGGTAGAGAGGCAATGCATGTATGCTTGGACATCATCAGCATATTGCTGACTCAGAACTGCATGTGCAGCCAGAAGCGTCGAAAGACCAGAGGTGTAGATGATGTATAAAATAGGTCCCAGGACGGAGCCTTGGGGCAACCCGTACCGTGCAGGGACCCATGAAGACCTAGTGGTGCCATGGATCACACAGAGGGAACGTTCATAAAGGAATGAGTTTATCCATTCATAAAAGTCTCCAGAAAGGCCAAACGAAACACGCAACCGTTCTAGCAAGATCTCATGGTCTACAGTGTCGAATGCAGCACTGACGTCAAAGAGTGCTAATAGTGTGAGTTGGGCCCTGTCAATCGCTCCGTAGATGTCTGAGAGAAGCCGAAGCAGGAGTGTCTCAGTTGAATGGAATCTCCTGAAACCCGATTGACTTGACGGCAGAAGATTATTCTTCTCTAAGTAAGCGACGAGCTGCATAGCGACGACTTTTTCGATGATTTTAGAGAGAAAGGTGACATTTGCTATCGGTCTGTAATTCGTAGGGACATCCAGATCCAGACTATCACTCTTTAAGGCAGGAATCAGGATTGATCTCTTCTGCGTCGGTGGTAAGTCGCATTCCTGAAGAGAGCGATTACAGAGTGTTGTGAGAAGGGGGAGCAGGATATCGATGAATTCCTGGAGTAAGAAGGTGGGAATAGGATCCAGTTCGCAAGACTTGGGTGGCGATGAAAGGATAATGCGGCGTAATTCGTCACTAGTAACCGCATTCAGGACGGATAGGTGACAGTCAGTAGGGGGGTGATAGGGTGGCGGCGAACTAGCTGTTGATTGGCGGATGTCGCAGATCTTGGTGTCGAACGAGGTCAAGAAGTCGCTCGCTGTAAAGGTTGAAGTGGTCAAAGGACGATTGGGCTGGCGGCGGCCAAGGAGCGCATTGAAAGCAGCCCACATTCGCTTCGGCTCCCCAACATGAGAAGCAATCTTCGCTTCCCAATACGCCCTTTCCTTTTCACGGTACTGCCGATGCATGTTACGGACATACTGGACCCAGGTAGACCGGTCCGAGGGCAGACTGGTGCGCCTGTGTCGGCGCTCTAGTCGGCGAGCCTGACGTCTCCAAGAGCGGCACTCAGCATCGAACCATGGTGAACTGAGGTTCTGACGCATCGGAACACACCGCATTGGTAGAAATCGGTCGATAAGATCAGTCATAGCCGTCTCATAGACTCCAAAGGCGTCAGCGACCGTGAGACCCGCCAGTACGGAAGGGTCAGCGACGGCCTTGACCCTTTGTAACGCCTTGCTGAAGGCTTCACGGTCTAATCCCTTCCAACCACGGATCTGCCTTGTGAGAACGGTCGGGATGTCATGCAGAAACGGGATGTTCGCTATGACGAGGCCATGGTCAGAGATGGTAGGCGGGTAAACAAGAAGATCTGACACCACACAGTCGTCTCGCGTAATGATGACATCAAGCCATCCGCCATTCTCGTGTGTTGGTTCGTTAACGTGTTGAATCAGGCCGAATTGGTCAGCAATTTCCTGAAAATCAGCAGCTTCTGATGAGGCTAGGTCCTCTAGGTGAAGGTTTAGATCTCCTGCAACGACGACTTGAGAATTGAAGGTTGCGAATTGTTCCAGCAATGTCGAAAGTTCGTCAAAGAAGGTTGACGAGGGTGGTACAGATCCAGGACGATAGATCGCTATGACTGTAAGTGGACCTCGAGGCGACGATATTAAAACCGCGAGCGCCTCAAAGGTGGTCGGAGTAGTTGCGAGAGAAATGTTCCGAGCTGTAAGGGAGGTGCGGTGATAAATCACCAGACCACCACCGCGGGTGTCTGAATCCTGAGCTCCCGGTCTTGGACGGTCGATGACAGCGTAATCCGATGGCACCGAGCGTCTTACAGCAACGTCAGTCGACGACCGATGCCAAGACTCAGTAACAACCAGAATATCAATGTTATCTGAGACAATAGTATCTGCGACCGCAATGTACTTACTGCGCAGCGAGCGCACGTTCCACGTTGCCAGCCGAACGCCACCCGAAGTCGAAACCGGAGTTTCTGTTGACGGAGAAGGCGTCGGTAATAAGGGTTGTTTTAGCGGAGCACAGTCCTGATGTCGAGTGTGATCCAAACGCTTCTGTTCGCGAGCGTACCGCGGTCGCCACAAACCATGCTGGAAGAGAATCTTTCGCACGGAGCGGAGAAGTCGAAAATCAGTATCATACCAATTATACCAATCTCTTCCGAGTAACGACATCGGGGTCGTTGACATCATATCATGAGTTAATCAGAAGCACATTACAGATAGCTCTTCAGGTAACTCCAAAGGTACATAGCTCGTAAGATAATTGTTTTAAACCATGGAAGTCGCTATCATGTTTAAGTTCACTGTCGTACAATGGCATGCTAGACATAATAAAACTTCAATCAGAACATCATAAAATTACATGCAAGTGATATATAAGCAGTGTGATATCACTTTTAGAAAGGTGTCTAAAATTTTCCAATGTTTTACGATATCTTGTGTCAACTGCGGCCGTTTATATTAAGTAAGTAAGTAATCTTTTATTAGTATAAGACAAACGCTCATACTTTACAACAATACATACAAAAGGATCACAATATCAGTAATACTGTAAGACAGTTTAAACACAAGTAATTCTATATAATGTCTTATTTACATACATATACAATATACAGTATTATAAACAATAAACGATAGTGTCTTATTTACATACATAGGCCTATCTATAACTAAAGTTATGATCTAAGCCTTACATTCTAAGGAACATAAGCATTACTATGGTCTACAAAAAGAGCCAGTTTAGATATCAGAACAGGTACTAGAACCAGCATTAACCCAGTTTTTATACTTGTACAGTGAGCGAATGATGAAGGATTTCTTATGTAGCAATGTATTAAAGTGCGGTAATTCAAAAGCATGTCCCCTTTTTCTTAAGTTGAATTTATGAAGGTGCTCTGCAGGCAGTAATTGGTGAAGACAGTGTTGGGGTGACTGGATGCTTTTGAAGAACTTCAATTCAATTTTTTCACAAAACTTCTCTAAAGTTAAACCATCACCACTAAAGAGGTTACTGCGCCCAGCCCTGCGCAAAAAAGATTCAATTTTTCCACCCAGCTCAGCCGACAGGAATCCCCCCCAAGATGGTATGGCATACGTTAGTCGGGAGACTACAAGGGCTTGAAAAATGTTCTTTAGTTTGCTGGGAGGCATTCCTTGAGATCGGAGGACTTTTAGGGGGTATAGGCGTTGGCTGCATATCTTCAAAATAAATGAAACATGGTCATCAAATTTTAAGTCTTCTCGAAAAAGAACACCCAGCAATTTGACAATTTTTACTCTTTCAACATTGCTGATAGGATCCGGAAGAGATAAGTGTCTTGGATTCGGTCTATGAAATACAATTTCTTTAGTCTTGGAAAAATTAAGTGTCATTCTGTTCCTGGAGGCCCAATCCTTAATATTATCAAATTCAGATTCCAAGCTAACAGGAGAATTTTGGGGGGTGAGAAGGTTAGTATCATCTGCAAATTTGAAAAGGATGTTGGACAGAGAGACGGGTTTAAGATCGCTCTCCATTACAATGTAGAGGGTGGGACCAAGACCAGACCCTTGGATAATACTGCGATTAATGGAAGTAGAATCAGAAAGTACATTGCCATATTTGAGGACTTGAGATCGACCACTTAGGAAGTCAATGACCCAATTTGAAATTTCAGGCAGCATGTTTAAAGCCATGACTTTAGGTATTAGAACTGAATGGTCAACAACATCAAAAGCTTTAGAGAAGTCGACTAACAAACAACGCACATAAGAGTTACTTTCTAGCATCTGGGTGACGTGATGTAGAAAGAAGGTGAGTGCACTGGTACAACTGCCAGTTGGTCTGAAGCCAAACTGATCCTCTAGAGCTTCTTGGGGCAAATTGGGTCTAAGCCACTTAGAAACAACAATTTTTTCTGCGATTCTTGACAGGATTGGAGTTACAGATATAGGTCTGAAGTCAGACAGAGTAGATGGTTTGGAAACTTTATTTACAGGAGTGACCACCGCGATGCGCCAGTTATCTGGAATGGTCCCAGTTTCAAAAGAGCAATTAAACACATGAGTTACCAATTCCGCCAACTCATAAGAACATTTCTGAAAGAGCCAAGCAGGCAATCCATCAAGACCAGCAGCTGTGTTTCGCTGTGTGCGCAGGAGCCTTTCAACTTCCAGTATACTCACATATGATTTATTTATTCCAGTACTGGCTCCTGTATTATTTTTAAGATTATGGATTTCCTCAGCCGAATAGTCCACCGAAGTTGCTATGTCAGCATAGAAGTTATTGGCCATATTGATGTCATCGAAGAGACCTGACGAATTTTTAGTGTCGCTGGTCAGAGAAGATGAGTTTCGCTTTTTTACCGCATCCCAAAGCTGCTTAGGTGTGGCATCTTGCAATGAAGAAAAACGTGTTTGTGCGTTTTCCAAGATCAGCTGATTGATTCTACCTGCAAGCGAGTCTGCATCATCCATTCGACCCTTCCTTCGAAGTTTATTACGCTTGTTTAGAAGTGACTTTATGAGAGGTGTTATGAAGTCTGGGTCTTTGGGTTTTATTGTGACAGTTCTAGACGGGATGCACTTGTCAATAAGTGCAGAAATGTTTTGAAGAAGCATGTTGTACAGCAGAGTGACATCAGAGGTATTAAAGACGTAATTATTATTATTGACGTAATCAATCTTAATCTAAACGTCTACAACATGGAGATAAGGAGCGGAGATTTGAGCTAGTGCACGGATTAAATAGATGAATTCCGAACCAATTTTGGTCTGGCCAAATCTCAGGGGGTCGACTTGGAGCCGTAATCTCGAAGCAACTTTGTGCCTAGCGGAGATATAAACCCGCAACCAATATATTGACAGTCGTCACACTAACCACTAGGCCATCGAGCGCCTTCATTGGAAATTAACCGTGCAGATTACGATAGATTCTTAATCATAAACACCAAACTTCTAAAGCGCCACTCGAAAGTCAAGCGCAGGGAACTAGCTTATTCACGAGCGTTGGATTATATTATATCAGATTAGACTGGATTAGATTTGATTGGATTAGAATACATTTGATCAAATTAGATTGGATTAAAAAAAGTATATGAAACAATTGGTTTGGTTTATTTCAGATGTGTTTATATTACATGTCAGGAATGCAATTTGCCATCATCAGTTCGATGATGTTAATATCAGCCAAGAAGTCTCGAGAAAAGTGGAATTTATTAGACACCTTTTAAACGTAGTTCATCTCCGTTACTTATAATTTAAAATCATTCTCGACCTCGTTAGATATTACCAATTCTCATCTTCCGTCAAACATGAAAACATCGTGAACAATTATTGATTACGGACGATAATAAAACAACTGTTGCTAAAACATCAATTTATAAAGCGGCTGTTCATCGAACTCAACTTCAGGATGCCATCACTAGATCTCGCATGCAGGTGGTTCAATAAAGAATATACTTACTTACTTTTTTTAGATGGCAGGCCGACGATCCCCCGCAGAGAATTCCACGCAACGTTTTCCATTTTATAAGACTTTATACGGTCGCGTATTTCATGTTTTAACCCTCTGAAGTACCCCTGGGGGTATTTTTGACCCCCACATATATTTCTTATTATATATTTCCTCAACTATGCAATGCATGCGTATTAACTTCTAAGACATTGATTCAATGTTTCTGCTCAACAGATTCATTCAATTTAGTACGTCATTCTAGAAGCAGGGAACCAGTGTTGATGTTTGACAGAGAAAGTAAACAAATAGTAGTGCAAACATGGCGACCTATTCGCATAGCGCGGTGATGAAACATATTAATGAGTAAGCGCGGCGCGGATCAAGAAAGAGACTATTCCTTCTAGAGGCAGGTACTGCGATGTGTTGGCCATGGATACTAACCAGACGAGCGGATCCTCGGATCTATGAACAGGCGTCTATGAAGCGTTGCTTTCTTGCGCTGGGAATTCCTGAGGCTGAGAGACCCGCACCAGACGCCAGCAAGAAGAGAGGAAGGTGTCATTTGTATCCCAGAGTGAAAGACACTAAAGTGAATTATAGATGCAGTAAGTGTCAGCAGTTCGTTTGCGGAAATCATGCAGCGAAATCATTCGTGTGCGATACATGCAAGGACGACTAATTGAATATTTTCGAACACGCTTCCTTGCCAAGAAGATCGATACGAACCACAGACCTATATCTTCTTATGATATATTATAATTTGGATGCTATGACTTCAGATATTATATCTACTATGTTGATATTGTGCATTAGTTGTTTCATTGGAAATATGACACTCAAAACATGCTTAAAATAATGGGGGTCCTTTTGACCCCCAGGGGTACTGAAACGTGTTTTTCAAAAAGGGGTGCCACCGAGGGTTAAGTAGAAAATTTTTCGCAAAGTCACGTTTTATATCAGGTGAGGTATGGGTCTCTAGGCAACACTTACTCAATGCAACCGCCATGTAGGCCTAACCCTGTTATTCAGTTTTAAATGATTTAAATTGAAATGGATTGGATTAGAAAGGATTTGTTTTGATTAAATAAGATTAGATTAGAGAGTCCTACTAATCAATCTAGAGGCTGATCTGGGAGGATTTGAGTTCTGTGCGATTCTCTTCAGCATTTAGGTTGTGTTGGATTGGATTCGCAGTTGACCTTTATATTTGAGGAATGTTAGTAATACAGTTTTAAGTCTAGAAATGAAGTGAATTAGGAATATGTAAATCTTATTCCGTTACTGGTCAAACAAATTCAAATTAGCAGATTGTTGAAATTTGAACTGTTCTGTCTGAAACACTATGTCTGCAAGACATAATACGAGTATTACATCAAGATATTTAAACAGATTTGCGAAACCTAAACGACGTCAACAGCTTGAAACAGAATAAAGGAAATTGCCAAAAAAATCTTCTGTGTAATGGCGAATTATTGTGCAACTTTCTGACTGTGACCTAAGACCTTGATTTAGGCATTAGCCCTAGGTGGCGGATGGCTTACACATGAGCCCATGTAGCCAAGTTGATAACTGAATTGCGGAGTTAATAAATAAATTGTGACTGTTTGATTCGTTTCGGAGGTTTCTAAATTCTGCACTGCATTTTCCCGTGTCCACCGTCACCTATTATTATTATTATTATTATTATTATTATTATTATTATTATTATTATTATTATTATTATTATTATTATTATTATTACTATTACTATTATAAACAATTTGCGGGTGTTTAAGAAAGCCTTTCCTTGGTTATTTTGGAACAAAACAATTTTATGTAGAATTGCAGCAAGTGTTTCAAAGGTGTCTAAATACAATTGCGAGTTTAAAATCTGTACATCTATTAAAGTTCTAACAAAATTCTATTACAATAATGATATTTCATTTAAATTTATTTATTTTTCGAAGAAAATATGTTATCCATTGCCATGACAATGACGGTCAAAAGTTACGCGCGAACTTTAAAAATCAGTTGGATCGTCTTTCATTTTATATAGTATTCTAAATCGTAAACTTCAATTTTCTAAAGCGCTCCTCTACAGCTAAGTGCAAAATGCACCAGCTTATTCACGAGTGCTGCGTCGAATCAGAGGGGTTGTCCAGAGATCTCCAGTGGTGGTCCGAGTTTGGTTGCCATAGACAAAAGAGAGAAGAGGCAGAGCAGCTGTTACGGCGTTTTGTTGAGGACGAGAGCATTTGGAAGGCGTAGGATGGCATGGATCAAGTTAGGAATTCATGAAGAGGTGGTACTCCGATTGGAGGCCCATGGAGATACTCCGGTGCCCCGCTGTCGTATTTCAACTCGAGCCCATCGTGCTTTCTCGTGTGTTGGACCGTCCTCCTGGAACTTACCTCCGTATACACTTACGTACTGGTGCCTTTGTTTTGAAACGTACTTCATTCAAGTTGTGCGGCTTGACCTCCCCGAACTCAGACCTGGCCCCGAAACGGACAAGGCAGCCCGGCTATTGCTGACCTGATTTTATAAAACGCCTGCAAATAAGCTAGCCTCGCTGACGTGGCTATTGTCCGACTCTGATAAATTTCGGAGATTTACATTTTCATTACGTTTACTACTGGTAACGTATAGTGGAGGAGCTCTGCCTATTTCATGTTCAACAATCGTCAGCTATCAGCGAAGCTAGCCTGGCCATATTTATATAGCATTGGTTGGCCACGTTTTGAAGGTGTCTAGCGAGAGCGCTCAAATATAGTCATAGGTAGAGCGCTTTTGCGACGAACCTAAAAAGCGCTAAATTAAATGTCCTGAAACATAAATATATACCATACATACAAACACAACTACTTGCATACATAAAAACACACATACGTACATGCGCACAAGCATACATATACACATACATACGTAGATTCATACATACAAGCGTACATACATGCAAACATGCATACAAACATACACAAACTAACAAACATACATACATTCAAACACAAACATGCATGCATAAATACACACATAGATACAAACGTGTAGATGCATATACATACATGCATCCATGCACACATACCTACATACCTACATACCTACATACGCACTTCCTATTTTCACGTAAGGCGCCTTAGAGCTATCCGTCGCTCTCTCTCATCTCGAATTTTCACTTCAATTGTCCATGCATTTGTCTGCTCTAGACTTGACTATTGCAATTCCCTCCTCATTGGTCTTCCTAAAGTCCGTCTTGCTTCTATTCAGTCCGTTATCAATGCTGCTGCTAGATTAATTGCCCGTCTTCCTCGATTCTCTCATATCACCACCTTTATGACAGAAGAACTCCACTGGCTCCAGCTTTCTGCCCGCATCCAATTTAAGGTCCTCATCCTTGTGTGTAAGGCTCAACTTGGTTTCGCTCCAAAATATTTATGTGACTTAATTCATCGCCCTCACTCTGCTGCTTCTCTTCGTCCTCTTCGTTCATCTGACCGCTTGGACCTCCTCGTTCCCCGTGTCAGGACTTCTCTGGCTCAATCTAGGTCTTTTGCCTCCATTGGCCCTGCTCTTTGGAATGAGCTTCCTCCGTTCGTTCGTTCTTCTATTCTCTCAGGTAACGTCTCTTCCTCTTTTAAGTTTCTTAAAACTTGCTTTTTCTCTCGGGGTCTCTCGCACTGGGAGCGCTTCTGAATGGCCCTCCCGCTAGAAGCGCTTTATAAATATCCGAATACAATACAATACAATACAATACATACACAACATACACACAAAGAAACAAACAATTATGCATACATACATACATACATACATAGAACCACATACATACATAGATACATACACACACATACATGGATGCATACATACATACGTTCACGTCTTGCATAACCGCACTTTGGTCGATTGAAGAGTAAGATAGATTAGTGAGAATGATTTGTCGACATAAGTTCAACGAGTCTGATTTTTCCCGCCAATGTACAACAGCAAGTCGCTAAAGAGGAAATCAGTTGAGGTAGCGTGGCCTAATTGTATATAGCATCGGTGGGCAACATTTTAAAGGTGTCTAAGGAGAGCGCTCAAATATAGTCATAGGTACAGCGATTTTTCCCGCCAATACACAACAATATAGGGCGGGAAGTGGGTCATGACCTTTCGATTAAAAGATAATTTGGCCGAGCCAGGGTTACGACAGCCACAATCCATCAAGGGCAATCCATGCCTCACGGGTTAAAAGGCCCAACAGCACATTCTCCATTTCACAGGATATTCGACAGGGAGATTCGAATCTGCGACTCAACGGATCGAGACAGGCATGACACCAATCGGTGTCATGCTCTTGTTGGACACCTTTAAGACGCAGATAACCAATGCTATAATTATAAGAATGGTCCCAGATAATTTAGATATCTGTTCTCTATGTAAGACTGTATTAAAACACCCTCGAGACTCTGCGAAATGATCCCCCGAAATCAGGTCAGAATGAATAGAAACCTAACAGCTGTCACTCACTCGTTACAATGCTTATACAGGATACGAAACGATATAAAGTTTTTATCGTTCTGTCGACCCTATATATAAAACCAAATATACTTTATTATTACGAAAGGTTTTACTATGCCAAAATAATTTCTGTCGATGTCAACGGCTTTTGTTGCCACAAGATGTCGTTAAACTACGGATGCATCCGTACATCAACAGAGTTTATGCAATAGTAATAGTTTACATTGTCTAGCGACATCTTGCTGATGCCATGGCCGATGAAGCCATCATACTTTTTCTCAGGCTTGGGACTGGCATCACCCGAAAAAGGCAGTGTTTTACATTTATGCATGTGTTCACAAACCTGACATATTTTAATGTGAACGGAAAAAACGAACCTCTAAATTGTTGCTCAGAAGCGCTATCATTAACACACCTCTTTTAAGTTCGCCTTTGGTCTATAAGGAAACGACTAGGAAGAAAGGTTATAGTTCAAACACAAGTCATCGCCGATTGGGCAGAGGGTTATTCGTGGACACCTTAAAAAAGATGTTGAACAAAGCTATATAAACATATAGCCATAGCGTTCTCCAGTTTCTTGGTATTTGTACTAATTTCAAATACTACACCTTACTAACAAGCCCTTGGAAAATTAAGCAGATTGAAGTATATGTTTGTTCGTCTGCCAGTTTCAGCTACTCCCTCCGTCCACTGCGATCGTTTAATCGCCATGATTTTCTTGTACCACGAGCCAGGACCACTGTGGCCAAAACTCGAGCCTTTTCTTGCATTGGTCCAGCTCTATGGAATCAACTCCCTCCATTGACACGTGCCTCTTTATTAGCTGGTGACCCAAGTGCCTCGTTCCGCTGTCTTAAAACCACTTTCTATTCACTGGGTCTTTCGCATTGGGAGCGCCTCTGATTGGCGAACACTGTGAGAGGCGCTTTATAAATGCTTAGATACAATACAATACAATATAATTGTCCTTAACAAAACAGATTAATAAACAGATTCACCGCATGTAAGTATGCATACATGCGTGCATGTATGCATGTGTGCACGTGTGTATTTGTGTATTTATATAATAATAATAATAATAATAATAATAATAATAATAATAATAATAATAATAATAATAATATTAATATTAATAATAATAACAATTTTCGTTTAATATCTTCAAACTGACAATTACGCAGTACGGTTACAAATAAGTATGAACGGATGATCACAAGTTGTTACAGGAGTCGAATTTTAACTGTATATGGCAGCCTTGCAAGGCGCCCATCACGTCCTACATCTCATTTTCACAAACGCGCCATCGCGCGAATGATAGGCTGAGTGGACCTTGAGAGGGTTACGGGAGGGATCCCGCTACCTACTGCACTTCACGCCAGTGATGTTATCACTACTCTATGGACCCCCGTATGTATATATATATATATATATATATATATATATATATATATATATATATATATTCATATACATATATATATACGTATATATATATTTGTATATATGTATGTATGCTTGTATGCATGTATGCATGCATGTATGTAAGTTTTCTACGTATGCATGTAGGTCTGTGTGTAAGATAGATGGATATGCTGTGGGCTTACATAAGCCATTATGTAATTTGTGTATTCCATAGTAAAGAGGGTTTTCATGTGAGTTGGTCTTTTTCGTTACTGCGTCTGACGTTTATAATGGACAAATGGACCCAAGGGCAAGTCATGGGTCTCACCCTGTTTGGCAACGAACGTACGGATGAACGGACGGAAGGACGAAATGATGGATAAACGGAAGGACGGATGGACGGTCGGAAGGACTGAAGGATGGGTGTGTGAAAAGACGGATGGACAGAGGAACGAACGGACGGAATTAAAGACCAAAGGACGCTAGTACGGACTAAAGAGCGGTTTGTGGACTGTTCTGACATAGCAGTTATTGATATTGTAAGCTTATGTTTGACACCTTTAAATGGTGTGTTTCGGACACTATAAGTTTATCGTTTTCTGAAAATTGTATTTGTGAATTGTCGTCAACGGCCATTGTTGTCAAAAGACGACGTTAAACTTCGGATTAGTAATAAAGACCCCAGAAAGGCTATGCTTAAACACCCACAAATCATTTTTCTAAGAAGCTATAATAACCTTTAATCACATGACTTACTAAATTCGTGAAAGGTTAAAAATCCGAAAATCGATAGTAGCGAGAACTGATCAAGAAATGTCGGTTGGAATTAGAATTACCAATTATAATTAGACTTCTTTAATTCATACATATACCTGCTGCATGAATTTGTCAAATTTCGATTAAAAGCACAGCAAGTTACAGCAGCAAGTTACTGCAGTCTATTATAGTACATAAAGCAGCACAACTGCTATGTCAGAACAGTCCACAAACCAGCAACCAGTAACATCTCACATCGGTCAATGCATGCAACAGTTATTAGCATTGCTACTGCATAAGCTCAATATTGTCTTTTGCAATTGTATGTCTTCAATTAGTGCATAAAAATCTAATCGAACGGAAATTAGGATCGGGCGACAGCTAATCGAATAGACTTTGGGTTTGCAGCCTTAAGTAAATTTAAATCTGTGGATATAATGCTGAAGACAGACTGGCCTAGTATAGTACGCTCAGGCCACAGATCCATTCATCGCTTAAGAACTTCGTCACTGTCCGCACTCCAATTCCAAGCCTGGAGATGGGAGGAGTTCGACGCTATCATCTTTGATAACGAAACTAACCAATCAACTATAGACTAGCCAGAAAGGCAGCCATGACTATGAAGTGTTAGCGACTTCTTTTTACTTAGCCTCGGCATATGAGACCGGATAGAAGGTTATCTCCCGCGCCGTATCATCTTCTCACCGACACTGTACTGACAGTGTATTCATTGCGGCTGAGTTGTCTATGGGGTGCAGATGGAGCAGAAATCTGTACACACAATTCTGCCTTAGCTGGGATTTGATCCCGCGACCTCTCGAATGAAAGCCCAGCACGCTAACCAATAGACCATCGCACAGATATTGAAGATAAAATTGGAGTTCAGTTTTTAACAACGTCGCCCTCCTATTTTTCCTAGGTATTGGACTGGCACCATCTGACCACCTGGCACTACTGACACCCAGTGTGATTCTCGTTAACGTTAACGATAACGAAAATGTTCGTTAACGAACAAAAAATGATTTCGTTAACGATAACTATAACTATAACTAAAAAATATCATTAACTATAACTATAACTATAACGAAAATAACACTAACGAAAATTCATTGCTATTTTCGTTAATACGATAAAAAAAAGTGCAATATCAACTAACGTGAGAACGTGAAAATACAGCCGTTAACGAAAGCAAAATGATTCCTATGTTCGCCTTGGATGTCGGTGAATATGGAGCGCTGTGTATTCATGAAGCTGAATGGACCCATTCGTCAAAGCTCTAAGCAAATTATTGTGTAACGCGTCTTCATAATTCAGTGTGATTTTCATTAACGATAACGGTAACGAAAATGTTTTCGTTAACGAAAGCAAAATGATTTCGTTAACGATAACTATAACTGTAACTAAAAAATAATATTAACTATAACTGTAACTATAACTAAAATGAAAAACCATTAACTATAACTGTAACTGTAACTAAAATAAAATCTGTAAGGAGAATCACACTGCTGACACCACGGGTAGTGACAGAGTATCATATGTAATAACTGCGGTATTAGTGACGTCATTACTCATGGATATTCATCAGTGCTGAACCGTCCAATGAGAAGGCGCTAAGACTACTGTCGACTGAAATCGTATACAGAATGCCAATATGCCACGAGATGTCGCTAAACTGTTGGGATCCAAACGCTGGTACTTATCATTAAACAGGAAATAACCTTTGTAAATGGTCTTAACAAGCCACAAGATGTCTTTACAAGCCGCATAATTCAATCTTAGTATACTACACCTTTAAAACTTTTGCCACATTTCTATAAATAAAACAGGTAAATAGTTGTGGTCAATATGGTAGCTGAATTCTTTTAGCGCCGCTGTTTTACACTAGACACTCGGTTGCATAAAGAAGCAATCGACTAGCATTTGCAATAGGGTCTGGTGCTTTTAATTAGTTCTAAAGATGTCGTCCTCCGCTTTCTCAGGCTAGGGACTGGCACCACTCGAAAGCGGTTTCGGCGGAGTTATCTTTACTTTACTATTGGCAGAATGATCTGCCGGACAAAGATTACCTTGAGTTTTTCATTATGATTAAAGTTCTCCGATGCCTTCGCTTATTATTAGGTCATTTACGAGCGTTTTAAAGGTGTCTAAATGCACACGGTGCAATCAAGTTTTGAATGACATCTAATGGGGTTGACAAGGTGCCTATTAGAATGGATCAGCAAGTTTAACGAGGCATCGTGTCGATAGGAAATATTGTTTCAAATAGTTCTCAACTTTCGCAACCTTTCTGCCTCCCTCAGCTCAGCTGCGAAAGCTGAACCTATTGTCCTCCGCGCGGACAGCCATATGGCAAGGTCGTGCCTTCTCTGTGGCTGCCCCCACCTGGAATGGGCTCTCTACCAAGCTCCGCCAAATACCGATTGGTCATTTCACCCTGTCTCTTACTGTCCTCGAAACCGCCTTGTTCGACTGTGGTTGGGCAGGGGTGCTTCTGAGTAGGCAATCTTGAAGGGGCGCTGTATAAAACTCCTTTAATAATAATAATAATAATAATAATAATAATAATAATAATAATAATAATAATAATAATAATAATAATAATAATAATAATAATAATAATAATAATAATAATAATAATAATAATAATAATAATAATAATAATAATAATAATAATAATAATAGTAGATGACAGCGGAGACGGGAAAATGCAGTGCAGTGCAGAATTTAGACACAATTCCGTGATCAACTCGGTTACTATCCGCAGTGTCAATAGCAGAATGTAGTGCCAGTCCAAAGTATGGAAAAACGAAGAGGGTGAAGCCAACAGCCCTAGTATATCCATAAACTGTCTAACTAATGCAATTCCAAGTAAGATATGAGATCCTTTAACACCTCCGTTGTATTATTCCTGTAAGGAAAGAAGAGTATTCCTTTAAATACCTCTATTACGTGTTATAGCCTTAATATAAAATGATGAAAATCGCAATAAATATCGTTCAACTTGCTTACAACATTGTTGAATTGTCAATAACTGTCAAACATTCAAGAACCCCTAAAAAAATTATGTCAAAGAAAATTACCCCACCCCAGAAAATTTCTATGACTCAAACAAATGCAAAAAACTGAAATTGCCAAAAAAACAAAATGTTGCTACTCAGATTTCAATTTGATACTTAATGGCTACAGTAGGGCCTACATGTGGAATTACTGTCTACAACAGATATTTAATGAATTTTTCCATTAAAAATACAACCTCGTTTTCTTTTAACTGTGTATTCAATTTGATTTTTATTGCGAACATTCTAATTTAAACATGATAACTTTTTTTATAATATTCCTTTTAACATAGAAAATTAAAATCAAACAAGTTTCTCACTCTAATATTAACAATCGAAAGAAAATTATCTTTCCATCAAAAAGAAACCTCACGTTCTCATGTTTATCGATATTGCACTTTTTATTTCATTAACGAAAATAGCGATGAATTTTCGTTAGTGTTATTTTCGTTATAGTTATAGTTATTGTTAATGATATTTTTTAGTTACAGTTATAGCTATCGTTAACGAAATCATTTTAACGAACATTTTCGTTATCGTTAAGGTTAACGAGTATCACACTGGGCCCACGCTAGTCAAGTGGTTAGCGTCATGACTGTCAATATATGGGTTGGGAGTTTATATCTCCGCTAAGCCATAGGTTGTTTCGAAGTTATAGTTCCTCCGTCAACCCCTCTGAGGTTAGGCTAAACGAAGATTGGTTCCGATTTCATCTTGTTAATTCATCCAATCCATGGGTAAAGAGGCATTCACAAGACTGAAAGAGCTATTGAGAGGAAAAATCAACAGGACTCTGAAGAAAAGAATGGTAAAGACACTGGTGTGGTATTGTACGGATCAGAGACATGGACAATGAGGAAGGCGGACATAAAGAAACTGGAGGCTTTCGAGATGTGGATTTGGAGAAGAATGGAGAAGATCAGCTGGACAGAACATAAAACAAATGAAGAAGTGATGGCAAGGATTGGAGAAGAAAGATCCTTGATACATACATTAAGAAAGAGGCAGAGGAAATTGATCGGGCACGCGCTGAGGGGGATCTCTCTCCTAAAAAATGTCATCGAGGAGAATGGAAGGAATCCTGCTTTCAAATTATTGTCACTTATAAGTACAGCGTAGAAAAAATCCGTTTAAAATGTGTCTAAGAATTTCTATTGTTTATTTACGATTTTTTTTATTTACTCATTTGCTTACTTGCTTATTTACTTACTTGCTTACTTATTTTATTTATTATTTACGACCAGAAAAGAATTCAGTAATCTGCTTAGTCTCTTTCATTAACTGTTTTCTGATTTATTTTCATTTGCAATTAATGTCTTTGTAATACTGTGTAATCCCATCGCGTCTGTGTCGACGGGAATCTTTCAACAACTACTATTTGATTGTTGCATTACAAGAGGGCCCTGCTAGATTTCAAGACTATAATAAATGTAGATGTCCAACAAGTCGCGGATATAGTCAATGTGCAGAATATATGGCTTCACATGGAATCATTTTAAAGGTGTCTAAAAGTAAAATTGTGCAATCCAGTGTTTAACGATAGGTATTAGCAGCCAGGGCCGTTCACTTCGAACTTAACGTCCTTAATCGTCCTGTAATTGGTAGGGGTTTTTGTTAGTTGCTGCTTAACGACTCTATGTCCTAACAAAAATGAATATCGTCGCCCTCCCACTTTCTGCACGCTTGCGGCTAGCACTACCTGGAAATACTGGCACGGACAGGTAATGGCTGTAATTGTAATTTTGTAATTGTAACAGTGTTTATAAACATTTCATCGTAGCGTTACACAGTACAACATCATGAAATTGAGCGAGCGCTCGTGTTTTTTTTAATCAAAAGTTTAACGTCATCATATGACACCACAGGTCGTTGACGACAATTCAATAGTATGTACAATACATTTAAAACAGAATTAACAGAGTCCAACAGACAGCATTTAGAAGTGTCAAAACAGCACCTTACAATGTTCATAATTGTCATTTTTTAACCTCATAAATTATATATATATATATATATATATATATATATATATTGTTGTTATAATATATATATATTGTTGTTATAATATATATATATATATATATTATTGTTGTTGTTGTTATTATTATTCATTTATTAAGCGCCACTGTCTAATGCCCAGGCATCAGTCGATGGCGCTGAGCAATTGTGATCCAAGGATTTCCCTAAGGTCCCTACACACTACACACAGTAACCATCTGAGGGAGGAGGAACAAACCAGTGCTCTGCGCTTTCCGAGACGAGCGCTCTAACCAATCGGCTACCGTAGTAGTTTCCATTGTGTTTCCACTGTGTGACCCTTTCGCTCTCTTGCTCTGTCGGATTTATCCGGCGCAGGAAATAAATCGTATTCCATTGAGTGCCGGATATATCCGACATTTTTACGCTGTCTTTTTTTATAACCTTGGTACACGGTATAACGTTGCTGATGGTCGGCCAGATTATGCATAATGAAGTCTGAGGTGAAAATCCCCATATCTTGGTTAATAGTCATAGGATATTGATCCATTGATATTAATTTATTTATGTTGTGTATTTTGTTTGCGAAAGAAAGATATATTGGCTTCAATTGCTCCCTGTTTCTCAACGCATCTCGTATCGAGTTGCTGCACTTGTCTGGCGGTGTCTTTTTGCTGTGCTCCATGCTTCCTGTCTGATAATTTGTCGACCTGTCTCTGACCTTGCAGCCCGTCGAACTGTCCGCTCTTCGGCAATGGGGGAGCTTTTGGTCCCGAATGCTCGCACTGCTATTAGACAGCGTCGGGCCTTTCGGTCGTGAGGCCCTCCATCTGGAATGGCCTCCCTCTAAACCTGCGCTTGCTGTCTCGGTTAAACTTGC
This sequence comes from Allolobophora icterica, assembly GCA_963556255.1. Lineage (NCBI taxonomy): Eukaryota > Metazoa > Annelida > Clitellata > Crassiclitellata > Lumbricidae > Allolobophora > Allolobophora icterica. The sequence goes on along the minus strand of OY744616.1, from coordinate 5,039,362 downwards.
CTGCTTTGTATAAGTCCCTCAAATCACATTTCTTTAGCTGTGGCTGGGCTGGGAGCACCTCTTGGTAGGACTTTGGAAGAGGCGTTATATAAATTCCCAGAATAAATGAATATATGCAAGCGGGACAAGTATGTGTATAACACTGTATATGTATGTATGTATGTATGTATGCATGCATGTATGTATGTATGTATGTATGTATGTATGTATGTATGTATGTATGTATGTATGTATGTATGTATGTATGTATGTATGTATGTATGTATGTATGTATGTATGTATGTATGTATGTATGTATGTATGTATGTATGTATGTATGTATGGAAATCTGGAAATCTATCCCCTCTGAAATCCGCTGAGACAAAAATTGATTTGACTTTAATAAACGTTTCCTCTTAACTACTTAATTCGCCTCTCACTATGGATATATCAGTAAAGTCTCCATCGAGATCATCGACGAGGGTATACACTGGAGCCTGGCCCTGAAGTTTTTTATTTAAGTTTGTTATACCTAGTTAAGGATAGATAAGACTACACTTGCCGTGTACTCCCACTCCTGAAATTAGAGAGGCTAGTATTCTCGCCATCAAACTTATTTGGAAATTGACTTATTTGGGTATCCCTGCCCAGCGGGAACTCCATCCCTTTGGGGACGCCCATTGCCGTCTATGACAATTAACAAATTGCATGAACAGTGTATTTCGTTTATCTAACTGAGAGATACCTGTAATGATCTATTGTTAAATAATTATTTTCTTTGATCAGATTAATATGAACCTTGTTAGCACATATTATGAACTGAACTGTAATTGATTTGTAAATGATTGTCATGGATAGCAATAAAGATATTGATTGATTGATTGAATGATTGATGTATGTATGTATGTATGTATGTATGTATGTATGCATGTATGCATGCATGCATGTATGTATGTGTATGTATGTATGTTTGTGTGTGTATGTATGTGTGAATGTAGGGACGCATGTATGTTGATGGATACATATTTTGTTTACAAAATAATTTATCACATCCTCTGGTCACAGGATTTTTGCTTCTGATAGTTAAACGGTTACCGACGTCTCACCTATTTGAAAATGACGCTGTATCCCAGATTTATATAGCATCGATTGACTATGTTTTAAAGGTGTTTAACAAAAGTGATCGAAACAATGATCAAAGTATCCGACTAACATATAGCTCGTTGGGTACCGTTTAAAAGGTGTCTACGGAGGACCTCTAACGGTCTAACTCAGCGGTTTTCAAGCATTATTTTATTGTACCCACCAGGGAAAAAGTTGAAGGTTGGCGTACCATCAGCAAAGGTCAGGTTAAAAGCAACAGGTGAGCGGAAAGTCCCTTTGCAATTAGCGTAGGACCGTAGGTAGACAAATTAAAAAATTAATATATCGTTTGAAGAATGTATTCATATCAATAAAAAGGAAAAATGAAATCACTATTATAAAGTGTTAATGTGAGCTGTGTCCTTTTTTTCAAAAAGACACATGGGCCTAAACTCATAGGAAATTTAAAGAAAAAGAAGCTCGTGGTGGACGTAGAATAGTGACTTCAATAGTCAATAGCTAATCAAAGAAAGATGGGCATAAACTGATTGAAATTTTATTTTTTCTAAATTTTTCCTCAACCACTTAGCGACACCTGGCGTACCACTAGTGGTAGTGGTACGCGTGCCACTAATGATACGTGTATCACCGTTAGAAAACCGCTGCTCTAACATAATTATCGGCTAGAATAGTAGTTTTCATTATTTTAACATCTTATGACAACGGCCGTTGAAGTCGACTTGCACTTGAACCCTTGATCACTAAAATATGCGAAGAGCTGTTGGCTCCCATTCTTATATAGCTTTGTTGACATCGTTAAAGGTGTGTAATGAGGTTGTTCTATACAATCGCTTTACGTTCCCGATGCTTATGTAGCATCCGTTAATGCAGTGTAAAAGGTTTCGTAACGAGAGCCTCTAATCGGTCACTGTTTCTCACAAACTGTGGGTAGATGTTTTGCTCTGATCAATTGCACTCTCCTCGGGTATCCTCGTTTTATCTTGACCGCGGAACTTGTGGTTGATTTTTCGATAAGGATCGTAGCCGACAGCTGTTCCGGTTGTCTGTTACCCAAATGCAGAAGGAAGAGAGACCAGATTTTATTGCTTCGGGTTTAATCCGCGACAGAATGAATATTTTATGCTTTTTCTTAGTTTCTTTAGAGGAGTAAAAACAGCTGCAACAGAATTATCTGTACAATTTTCTGTCAACGCCAACGCATAGGGCGTAGATCTGTGGCACTGTGTTGTTCGCCAATTATCGTAGATGTAATCTCGAGATTTCTACAGCGCCCAAAGTCGCGGAATCTAGCTTATTCACACTTATTGATATTTTGCGTTTTTAATATTTGCATAAACTAAACTAAATCTTAAAAGTATGTATTTTTATATAATTATATATAACTCGGACATTATGAAGCCATTTATAATATTGCGTCTGTTTTGTTGTTGATGTTGTTCTATTGTGCAACTTTTAGCCAATGTATGTATTGTTGTTATAAAGCATGAACGCTTTTCTCGTGCTAACAGTAGTCAAGATTTATACGCATCAGGTGAGCGAGGTAGGCATGACGTCAGCGGGACCTTGGAATAGAACGCGGCGGAAAATTTGTAACACGAAGAAGTGGGAAAAAAGAGATGAGACACCGTACCAAATGGATACTCCTACGACACCTTCAAAACGTTACCAAGCGATGCTCTATAGGAATAAGACCCGATAGCCTAATTTAGAATGCTCTCGTTAAACACCCTTGAACCATTGTCAATCGATGCTATATAAGTTACGATGCTATACAAGTTAAAGAAATGCATCTGTTGAACGATGGAGTGAGAATATAGATTACCATGACACTGCTGTTAAACAAGCTAACAAACCAATTGAATAGAGCGCTGTCTTTTAATCACCTTTAAAACGTCGTCATCCGATGCTATACATGGCAGGGACGCAAAGGGCTGTACAGTTGGTTAGGAAATCTGAAACGTTTTCCCATTCATTATGCCATACGAATGGTGAGAACTGTTCAAACTAATTTTCGCCACAAGATGTCGTTAAACTGCGGGTCTGACCGATTTGTTGGAACGCCTGCCTTGTAACGTCGTGAGTATGTGGTCAATCCTCTTTCCTGAGACGGTTACTGTGTATGGACCGTGAGCAAGTCCTTCACTCACAATTACTGAGCGCCATCGTGTGCGCGGTTGTGAACTTTGGAAGGAAGGATGGATGAATGCATAGTTAAACAACATCTTATGAAAATAAATGCCGTTGATGTCGACACAGAAATTGTATTGTATTGTATTGTTTCTAGAAATTTATAAAGCGCCTCTTGCAGAATAACTATTCAGAGGCGCAATCAGCACAGAAACCCCGGGGAAACAGAAATGCCTTTAGGGAACGCGAGACCGATGAGGAAAAGCTAGTCAATATTATTACTATTATTATTAATATGGTCATCATCATCATCATCATCATCATCATCATCATCATCATCATCATCATCATCATCATCATCATCATCATCATCATCATCATCATAATCATCATCCTCATCATCATCAGCATACATTCAATGAATGAATGAATGAATTTCGCTGAACATTTGTGAGTGAAGGACTTCCTTAATGTCCCTACACTGCAGCCGTCTCAAGGGAGGAGACTTTAATCCGTACTCACAGCGTTTCAAGACGAGCAATCGGCTGAAATATCAGTTTCCATTTTTTTAACGACATCTTATGGCAACAAAGGCCGTTGACATCGACACGGCGGACTTGACTGAATCGAAAGTGCGATCGTGTGCCATACGTATATAGCATAGGATGACATTATATTAAAGGTGTCTAAAGAGAGCGCTCTTACCATGCAACCAGCCAATGTACCCATGCTTATGTACCATCAATTAACGCCGTTTAAAAGGTGTCTATCGAGAGCCTGTAAATTGTAAAACTTTGGTCTAGAACATTTACTGTAGTTTGAATGTCTTCATAGATGGCGCTTGTGGTCAGAGAAACTGTTCCACGCAGTGGGTCCAGCGACAGAGAAGGACTAGCCGCCAAACCCCGTAGAAGATCGCGGAACATGTGGATGATATTTCGATGAGGATCGTAGCAAACATCTGCAACCCGAATGCAGAAGTCAGAGATGTAAGATTTTATTGCTCCGGTTTAATTCACAACAGAATGGGTATACATGCTTTTAAAGAGTTTCTCTGGAGGCACAGAAACAACTGTTACAGAACTATATGTATCGATTTCTCCCCGTATACCAACGCAAATGGCGTACATCTTTCACCCTGGGTTGTTCGCCAATTATCGTAAACGTAATCTCCAGATTTCTACAGCGCCCAAAGTCGCCGAATCTAGCTTATTCACACTTATTGATATTTTGCGTTTTTTAATATTTGTATAAAATAATAAAACTCTGACAGTCTGTATTTTCTAGATATAATTGCCGATAAATCAGACATTCTGAAACTTTTCGTAATAATGCATTGAGTTTTTATGTTCTACTGATATTGAGCCAATGTGCTACTTTCGCCACTTTATGTACTGTAACAGTTGTTGTAAAGTATGAACGTTTGTCTCGTGCTAATACAAGATTACTTACTTACTTACTTGTTGCGTTTTCATTACATACATAGAACTTGTTGAATATAAAAGTCAAAAGTGGATGCTTTTTAACTGCATGTTTGTGTTTACAAGTAGTAGTAGTAGTAGTAGTAGTAGTAGTAGTAGTAGTAGTAGTAGTAGTAGTAGTAGTAGTAGTAGTAGTAGTAGTAGTAGTAGTAGTAGTATTAGTAGTAGTAGTAGTAGTAGTAGTAGTAGTAGTAGTAGTAGTAGTAGTAGTAGTAGTAGTAGTAGTAGTAGTAGTAGTAGTAGTTTCCGGTTTCTTAACGACATCCTATGGTTCCAGGGCCGTTCACGCCACCCTCCTCCATTATCCCGACTTTGGACTGGCCCCACCCGAAAGTGCGGTGACGAACTTGGTGCTTGCAGAAACTGTATTTTAATGTTTACATGGAAAGTTCATTAGCATGGTCATGAATATGTAGTAGGCTCATACGTTTTTAACGCTCATGAATATGTAGTGTTTGCGCAATCCGTACTCCGAAAGATCTTTTGTTGAGGCTCAGGAAATCGCTTGCAATATGGAAGGTGCACAAACCTCACATAACATCAGCTTTTTATCTCCACGTCGTCGTCGGCGGCAGAATTACGACGGTGCTTAGGCGCGCTTTTAATGGCACTACTTTCTCGGCGAATGTTTCTGTATGCCGACCGTCCTGTCGGGACTCCTTACGGGTGCGTTCCTTTGCGCGCCGATAAATCTATATATAGCCACGACGGCGAAAACCACGGAAGATCGCTGGTGAATAGAGAGACGCGGTGATCTTCAGAAATAAGCGTGGATAATTGGTTTTTTCGGCGACGTTGATATGCAATAATGACTCGGCAATGGGACATTTGCCGGACGAAAACTTGGAGATAATTTCGGACAATTATGACGAACGGTACTGTTGCCCGTCTTGGGGCCATAGTACGGCTAAGCCTTGACATTCACGTCACGACCTTGCCTGTATAAAGGCCTCCGACCGTTGATCCATGCGTCCTCTGCGATCGTCTGATCTTTCGCAGGGGACTGGGTAACGTAGGGTAGGGCGGGGTGATGTGAGTTAGGGGATTATAATTTACCCAAGGTAATTGTGAGCTTCGGTCGAACTCCGTTGAGGGATTATCGACCGTAATTCCACCACCCCGTGTTGCGGATGAAAGGGAGAGGGCTGGAAGAGAGGCGGGGTAGAGGTGAAGGGGTGAGGATGGGGAGGTTCCGGTCGGGTTTCTTAGACGCGAAGAGTTATTTGGCAAAGTTCGTCTAGGACGACACGAATACGAACTGTGCGTGGTCGATCGGAATCGCTCGGGTCATTAATTAGAAAACTGAATACGTGCTGTCGTTTGGAGGCACTCGAATATGCATACATATATACGCACACATAATATACATACATGCACATACATACATAAGTTACATAAATGCACACATACATACACACATACATAGATACATACAAATGCATACATATGCATACATACATACATGTACATACATAGCAAATGCATACATTACATACATACACATAATAATACATACATGCACATGCATACATAAGTTACATAAATGCACACATGCATACACATATGCATAGATACATACAAATGCATGCACATGCATGCACACATACATACATGCACACATACATACATATATATATATACAGATACATGCATACTTACGTACATACTTTCACATATCCATATATATATTGATGCATACCTCCATGCACATAACTGGATACATATTTCAACGGTATATTTATAAATATGCCCTTGGTATTTCTAATTCTACACAAACAATACATACATACATAGGATTACATACATAAGCATATGCATATATACATACTTGCATAAATATACAGTGGTACTGTAAATGTATTTTAAATTGCACTTCAACTCACATCACTCGTATTTCAACCTATATCACCAGTGGTTTATATTTTACCACAACCACATCTGCGGATTTTCCTGACAAAGCTGGAGGAATCGATTACACGGAGGTCGAGATAATATGAAAATCATTCTCCTGCAGAGAATAGCGAACCATAATCCTATCTGACGGACTAGAAAGACTGACAGATATTTCGGCTCAGGCTTCGCCACAACAAACAGCAATATAATACTGCCAAGTTTTTCCCAGGAGATTTTCGCCCGGTACGCCGGACAATAAATGTTGATGGTGTCTTCGAATTATATAATCCAGTTCAGAATATCAGATCCACGCGAAAAGGGATTTTACATGAGCCAAGGGAGAATGCAGCTCTGGAAAGGAGTCCCTTTATTATTTATTACTGTAAGAATTATACTACAACAACAACAACTACTACTACTACTACTACTACTACTACTACTACTACTACTACTGCTACTACTACTACTACTACTACTACTACTACTACTACTACTACTACTACTACTACTACTACTACTACTACTACTACTACTACTACTACTACTACTACTATAATTATTATTATTACTATTTAATAACATTATGTGCATTGTAATTACTATTTTTTGCCCCGATGTATCTACATATATTTGTTTATTTCCAAACAGTGCGTTGGCGCACCGCAATCCATTACAATAAGCCTAATACGAGTAGAGCCTGTGAACTAAAAATCAATTTAACTGAGAAACTGGTCCAGCAAGGGACAACATTGTTGGCATAGCTACTGAGTTTTTTTTTGATAGGACCCTAGAGATAAAGTTTCTGTCATCCAGAGAGAAATCATGTGGCCTCGGTCTTAGACTATAGCGACGCACAACCGTAGGTGGAAAGATGGGACCTCTCGGATAATAATAATGATGTCGGATTCGGTGCACACGCACTTGCGCACGCACACTCACACACAAATATATAATACATTATATTCTAAGTAATATTCTTATATAATGTATAAAAACCTAAGATATTAAGATATGAGATGCTATGATATTGCTCAAAGGTGTCGTTATGAAGTTTCCTGTAAATGAGCTATATAAGTCTTCAGCTGCCACTGGATAGGTTGTCTGACGAGAAAATGATCTGGCTCTGTATAAAGTAACATGGTGTTAATCAACATACAATATATGCAGCCCCCTTAGTATCATTTACTAATAGATATTTGCTGGATCGGGAGGACGGTCCGATGCATGAGAAGGCACGATGAGATTTCCAACAATTCTGGCAGAGCTGTCCCTTAACCTAGCCCTGAAGCAGCCATGGGCATTAAGTGTTAGCGACTTCATTTTCTTAGCCTCGGCCTATGATCTTCCCAACGACAGTGTACGGTCAGTGTACATCTGAGTTGGTTAGGGGCACAGATGGAGCAGAAATCTCGAACCAAATATCTATCTTGGCGGGCATTTGAACCTCGACCTCTCGATTGACAGTCCAGCACCATAACCACTGCACTATCGACTAGTATCGAGCACCGCCTTGTTTGTAATAAACCGTGACAATGTTACGAAATCCACATTTTAATATGTAATGTCATGTATAATTATGAAAGCTGATGTTGAAAAGCCACGCTCGACGATAAGCCCATTAAAGCAATAACACATCAAAGAGTTTGAGAAGCATTTTCAAGGCACGCTATGAAATTTCAATTGTACGTTATAGTACTTCACTGTATTGTACGTTTTTGCATTGTATCTTTTGTATTGAACTGCATTTTATGGTACTACTTTGTGTTGTATTGTACTTTTTGTACTGAACTGCTTTTTATGGTACTGGTTTCCGTTATTCTGTACTATTTTGTAATGTACTTTTTGTATTGAACTGCTATGGTACTGCTTTGTGAAGTATTTTGGTCTGCTGCCACATTTCAATACTAAGGAAATTATCGATCTATGAAGATAAATGCGGCCATGTTGCAATAGAGAAGTAGAAATTTGAAACAATTTATTCAAAATGGCGACTGATTCCTTCCGGTATTGGAACCGTTGATGGAAAAACACGCATGCGTCGAATCTTGGAAAATATATAGTGCTTCTTTTTTTCCGACGTACCCCAATCGCAGTCAGGGCCTTTCGTGATTGGCTGAGCGGAACGCCCGGCATGCACTGCGGCCTGATCCATATTCGGCGATCACGTGGGATTAGAGAAAATCTATGTTTATCTAGAAGTCTATGCAGAGGCCAAGACGGTTGGGAATTGTAGGGAGACTCAGACGGTGGAAGAGCAAGGATGTTTGGTCCATTATTAAACCGGGGATTTTTAAATAATTCTGCTTGGCTGCGATTGGCCCGTGGAAAGCTACAACTGTATCTGTGAGAAACTGATTGCAGAGCAACTACGCCACTGCAGGTACTCTGTCAGTGCCAGTCCCAAGCCTGGTTAAAGGAGGAGGGCGACGCTAATAATCTTCGTTATCACACAGTGTCGTACTGAAACCACTACTACTAGCTATCTTATGGCAAGAAAGACCGTTGATCTGGAGAATAAATTCCGGCGTAATACATAATACAGCTCTACCTTTGACACAGAATGAGTTAATAATTGGGCGTCGGTATGGCTTTTTCTTATAGGGCAAATGTCATCCTTAAAAGAGGTGTGGAATTATTTGGAACAGTTGTAACCGTTCGTATGGCATAAATGATGTATCCGCTAGTGTTTTACAACCAAATATAATACAGGACGGATGGATGGATCCAGAGTTCAACGACATCTATGGAAACAAGGGCCGTTGACGTGGACATAATTTATATTGAACAGTTCTCACCGTTTGTAGGCCCTATATCTAATACAGGACGTATGCATGTATTCCAGTGTTTAACGATATTTTATAGCTACAAAGGTCGTTGAGGTCTTTAAAGTTTTCGATGTATTTGAGTTCATTTTAATATAACTTACAGTACTTTTTATTATCAACAGTTTAACATCTTATGGAAATATCGGCCGCTGACGTCATATCAAACATCTTACATTAGCAATTTTACAAACAGCACCCACATTAAACTATACAGGTAGCTAACATGATTTCTCTTCACACTGTTCAGGTAGCTAACATATTCGAGTCTCAGTTTTATTTACAAGCAAGGTAGGCCTATACATTGCAAGAATCATTTGTGTTTGTTTCAAACATTTCGAACAGAAATTCAAGTTGAATGTATTAACTTTATTTTGTAGGTCCAATGCCAAACCACACACATATAATTAATAACGTTCGTCTGCGTTTTTCTTATAGGGTGAGTAATTGCTCTTAAAAGAGGTGTGGAATTATTTAACCCAGTTCTACCGTTGGTTTGGGAAAAGTTGGGTCTGTGGCCGTATTATATTACCTAGGTCGCTTGATAACAGCGGTCAGCAATTGTGACAAGGTGGTAATTGTAATTGTAATAGTAATCGAAAACTTTTAAAACGCCACTCAGATCAGCGGCGCTTTCAACCGGCATAAATGCCAGCACCGACAAAAAGGAAAGTTTTCAGGCGTCTACGGAACTGGAGAGGAGACAGGGCAAGATGCCATAGTGTTGAGCACGCCGCTGTACGGAGCTGAGACCTGGCCGATGACGGTTGCAGACAAAAAAGACTCAACCCATAAGTGGTTGATGAGAATTCTTCATGTTTCATGGCGCGATAAAGTACCAGATAAAACTATAAGGTAGTGCTCGGGAGAAGAGGGTGCAGAGAACACTATCAGAAAGAGAAGATTAAAGTTGATGGGGCATGTGATTCGTATGGACACGTATAGAAGAGCAAACCAGGTGATTAGCTGGATCCCTGAGGGGAAACGGAAAAGAGGAAGACCACGGAAGAACTGACCGGAGACAATCAGAGACGACTTAAGACGACAGGAGATGTCGCGGGACGAGGCTAAAATACTTGCAATGGACCGAGACGAATGGAGAAGATGTGTTGCTCGATGTGCAGAAATGCATGGGAGGGACTAAGTACTAAGTTCGTTTAGCATGATACAATTTATGCATTATGCCGTTTGATAATTTAATCTAGAACGTTATTTATATGGTTTTTGCTATAAATTCCCCTTATGGTTTTTTTTGGCTTCTTTCGTCTGCTTTCTTCGTTCTTTTGGCTTTTCCCTTACTCCCTTCCTGTTTTCTTCCGTCTTCGCGGTTGAGCTAATGCATTACATATATGGATGCAGAGTTTAACGACATTTTGTGGCAACAAAGACCTTTGACGTCAACAGAAATTATTCTGAGCAGTTCTCACCGTTCGTATGGTAAACTGTAGTAGCTAAAAAAAACTTAATACAGGAGCGATCGTCTGCTTTCTCTTATAGCGTATATACAAAATTAAAAGAGGTGTGGAATTATTTTGAAAGGTCTCACCTGGACCAACTTTTTAGAACTCTCTCCCTGTGTCTGTGCACTCTGCTCAGTCGCTTGTGTCATTTCGTTCTCTACTTAAAACTTACCTCTTTCAAAATGCTTATCCATCATAGGCTGACTCTCTGTCTTACGGACTCATCTTCTGGATATTGACCTGATTACGACTTCATTTTGACGTGCCATCGGTTGGTGACTAGTGCATTAGAAATTGGCACAGTAGAAGCTACTAATTACAATCGCAATGCAAATCTGCCACTTTAATACGCGACTGCGCTTTCATCTTTCTCTTATACGACGAATACGCCACCTAAAAGAGGTATGCAGTTATTTTTGAACAGTTCTCATAGTCGGTTTTGACCATGTACCCTATTACTCACATGGATGGATGGATCCAGAGTTTACCACATCTTATAGCAAAAAAAACTGACGTAGACAGAAATTTTTGGCTTATTACAGCTCTTCCTGAACAGATGTGATCATAAATTATGAAACCTATATGTTATTACAGTTAAAAAATAAAGGTGTCGGTAACTCAATAGTTACGCATAAAATGTTAATGAAATAAAATATACAAATGTAAACTACATTATATGCACAGTATTACAGAAATAACCCGTTCATTTATATTTGTATAATATTGCTGAAATATAATTACAGAGGCTTTTATTTATTGTTCGAATGCAGTTGCTTGTGTTGCCTGACTATAAATTCCAGTCCTATCTTGCAGCTTAACGCTGCGTTAGAGAGAGAGGCCACGACACCATTCTTTGCGTTTAAATACAACGTTTAAATATAATATAATATATATATATATATATATATATATATATAAGCGTCTGAATATATACCCATTTCATTTGTATGGTTTTAATTACACGATCCATGTTCGTACTCAGGCAGTGCAGTCCCAAGCCCAGGGAAAGGAGGAGGGCGACGCTAATGGGGGCCCGATAGCGCATTGGATAACAGCTGGCGTAGAGTGCGAGAGGTACAGAGATCGAGTCCCATAGGCGGACATGCTTTGTAGGCTGCAATTTGCGCCGTGTATTGCAGGCTGTCTGTTCTGTTAGTAGTTAAGATTTATCGCATAACATGTACATGTACAGCGTAGTGTGTTTGCAGGCGCTTAATTAAAGAATAAATATTATTATTATTATTATTATTATTATTATTATTATTATTATTATTATTATTATTATTATTATTATTATTATTATTATTATTATTATTATTATTATTATTGTTATTACGTGCATATGTAGCTATACATATACTATATTTAGCATTTATGTCTAATTCTACAGGCACATGTAGGCCTTTGTGCTATGTATACATACACGTATATATTATAAATATGCATGCTTATATTATTAGTATGCATTTATTAAGCGCTAATATGTAATGACCAAGGATCAGCCAATGGCTCTGAGCAACTGTGAGTGAAGGACTTCCTTAAGGTCCCTACACAGCAGCAGTCTCGGGTAAGGAGGATCGAACCCGCAATCTCTGCTTTACAAACCAATCGTCTTATTGCAGGAATTAGCTTGCATTATTCTCACCATTTCGTGTGGCATAATGAATTTGAGGAGATCGGCGTGTCTTAACACTAAACGGCAATCGCACCCGTACTTATATATCATCGGTTGACAAGGTTTTAAAGGTGTCTGAGGTTTACTGCTCTAGCTAAATCGGCTACTGTGTCCTACAATCGGCTATCGTGGATGGGTGGGTGGATCCAGAGTTTAACAGCATCTTAGAGCAACAAAGGCCGTTGAAGTCGAAAGAGAGGGAGACAGACAGACAGACAGACAGATAGACAGACAGACAGACAGACAGACAGACAGACAGACAGACAGACAGACAGACAGACAGACAGCTCTGTATTAATCACCTATCGTGTACCATCCATATATAGTTGGTTGGTTAGTTGCTGTTTCACAACAAAGACCGTTAGCGTCGCCCTCCTCGTTTCCCTGGGCTTGTGACTGGCACTGCCTGAGTACGAACATGGATCGATCTAGAGTTTAGCGACATCTTAAGGCAACCGTTGACGTCGACAGAAAATTGTTTTGTGATAATACAGTCATTACAGAGTTCAAGCAAATAGGTTAGGAGCAGTAGTCGTAGTTTCTGTTTAACGGCACTGTGCGATAACAAAGATCATTAGCGTCGCCCTCCTCATTTATGCAGGCTTGGGACTAGCGCTGCCAAAAACAAAGCCTGGATTTAAAGGAGGCAAGCAAATCTTCGGCGAAGTTATCCTTATATAGCATCTGTTGGCATCGTTTTAAAGGTGTGTAAGACGAGCGCTCGAACCCATCGGTTATCATGCCCGACATACATACATGCATGTAACATGTTAATAGTTTCCAACGGAGTTTAATCTCTGCTTCTGAGATTCTGTTGTCGTTCCAATGTCTACTTTTTCATTCCTTTGTCTTTTCGTCTGATTTCGTCCGCCTGCCACTTCCGCCACTCCGTCCATCAATTAACTGGTGCTTCTGACCACCGCCCTCAATCCCTCAGCCTTTCCCTCGCCGGCGGCTCTTCTGGCAGACCGGAAGTTGGATGAATTGTGAGTATGAGGACAGCGATATTATACTTCCGGTCTATTGGATCTGAATAAATCACGTGACTCTGTAGCAGAAATTCGACCATAGAGGGCGACACTTTGTGCGTGCAATGGAAGGAATCAGAGCTCCATTAATCTTATCTAATCTATTCTTACCTATTCTAATCTCATCTGAACCAGAGATGGGTAACTAATCGATTAGATTTTAGTTTATTAGCAAATCGATTAGACAAGCAGCTAATTCTAATCGATTAGTTATCGTCTGATCCTAATTCAAATTATATCTGATCAGCAATTCTTAACTAGTTCTAATCGTAAAATGATTAGCTGATCGATTAGATTTTTTATATTGCGTTAAGAACGAGTTCATTAATGAGTTTGAAGACTGTTTAAATTATCTGTTTATGGTTATAAAACAGCAGTGTGTATTAGTTTATGGACTGATGTGTTGTGTTGTTACTTGCTGGTTCGTCGACTATTCTGATATAGCAGTTGTGCTGCTTTAGGTACTATTACAGACTACAGTAACTAACTGTAGTAACGTGCTGTGCTTTTTATCAAAATTTGACAAATTCAAGAAGAAAATATATGAATCATCGAAATCTAAATGCTATTGCTAACTGACCATCTGCTGATAATTCTACTTCTAATCGATTAGCAAAGTTCAGTAACTAATCCTAATCGATTAGCAAATTTCAGTAGCTAACTCTATTTCTAATTGATTAGCAAATTTTAGTAGCTAATTCTATTTCTAATCGATTAGCAAATTTCAGTAGCTAATTTGAATCCTAATCGATTAGCAAATTTCAGTAGCTAATTTTGATTCTAATCGATTAGCAAATTTCAGTAGCTAATTAATTATACTTCTGATCTAGATAGGTATAGCCTAAGCTTAGGACACCAGCTTATTCAAATGGGTTGCTAAGGTTATATGAGTGACACTAGCAATAAACATCGATGCCAGCCAAACGTATATATTAAATATGTTGCTAATGTTTTTAAGGTGTCTAAATAGATTTTATGTTATCCATCGTTGAACATCTTGCGAATTGCTTACATGCATGATCTCTCTCGAAGTATATTTGACCGATAACAATTAAATTATCTAGCTTAATTGTAATCATTAACTAAACATTTCTAAAGCGCTACCCTAAAGCTAAGCACTTTGGGTAGGGCCTATCCGATTACTGACAAGCGCTTAAACAAATTCAGAGACTTTTCCAACCGTACGCGACGCGAATAACTGGGTCAGGTTGAATCGGATTGGGTCGGTGTACAGCGTAATTTAGGAGCATAAACTGGGAATTGACGATTGCCAGGGTCTAAGAACTGGGCCAAGGACACCGCAGGACTTGTCATTTCATTTCCCAGCCTACACCGATGTACCAATTTTTTGCCTGATAATCGAGTCATTTGTATGACACCCTTTATCGGATTTATTTTGCGGTGCAGTCCCAAGCCTAAAAAAAGGAGGAGGGCGACGATGGTAATCTTTATCATGCATGGCACAGCGTCCTTAAATAGAAACTACCGTTGAAAACAGCACAACGGAATCCCAGTTTAAGACACCTTTAAAATGGATTCAAACAGAGCTATATATACTAAGCGCGTTTTGGATAATTGACTATGTCAGCGGGGCAAACGTTTGTGTATGGGTGTAAGCTAGGAAATTAAATGGCAATAAACGCAGAAGGGCATTTTAGCTCTGAGATGTTTGTTAAACAATAGATTACCACTACTCGACAACAATCGTTTCAAATGACTTGGCCATCTACCGAATAACAGAATTTCTTTCGACTGATTTTTCTCTATTTACACCACGAACCCAACAGAATTTGAAATGTATGCATACAAATCACTGACGACCTCGAACAAATCATCAGCAATCAAGAAAATGAGCCCATATACAAATTATTTGTTTTGAAGACGTTAACAACCATTGCAGCCACAAGACGTCGTTAAAATTTTGTAAAAATTATAATACCGATTTTGTTACGTGAGAACCGTTGAAACAAAATTTCTGTCAACGTCGACTCAACGGCCTTTGTTGTCGTAAGATGTCGCTAAAATAGGGATCCGTCCCTAAAGCCAGTCCGAAAGACAACCATGGGCATAAATTGTTAGCGACTTCATTTTTTAGCCTCGGCTTATGAGGACGAGAATCCAGTCCTCTCCTTCGCTGTCTTATCTTCGCCTCGACAGTTTACAGTCAGTGTACTCATTGCAGCTGAGTTGGCTAGGGGGCGCAGGTGGAGCAGAAATCTGGAAACGAGTTTAGGTCCTGGCGGGGATTTGAACCCCCGACCTCTCGGCTGGCAGTCCAGCACGCTAACCACTAAACTATCGCACAACCGTTTTTGCACATGTGAGTTTAAGTATATATTAAAATACCTCAGCTACACTTTGGACAACATGGCTACAGATAAACAACACGTTGTTATCAGCACCCTTTATATATTATTACTTAACAGCTTTTTAGAGGTGTCTCCAAAGTTAGTTTCATGTATTTCTGTTTGAAGATTTTTTTATGGCATCCAACAGTGTTTACGTCGATCTTACCTTTCCTATAATTAATATGTATATAGGCCTACGTATGTATCAGGATCTTTAATATTACGCATTGTAAGCTTTTACAAAAGCGATCATATATCGTAGTAATAGTTTCTGTCTAACGACACTGTTTAATAAAACCTGTGATCACCTGTGATCGCCCTCCTCCTTTACCCTTGTTATGGACTGGCATCATCCGAGTATGGCAGTCGCAACGTTTTCTAGGTAAACTCATGCAGACATTGGCACTAAGTGCCAAACTGCAATTGCGAAACCTACACATGTTGGGGACGGTTACAGATTGGTTAAGCGTTCAATCTAGACACCTTTGAAACGGAATCAACCAATGTTATATAAGTAAGACACGTAAAGGCAATTCAGTAGAAGCACACAACTCTTACAAAAGACGAAAAATATTAAAGAAATGTCTGTTGACATCAACTATATAATAAAACTAATATTAAATTTTATAACGCGCCTTAATAATACAGAATCTTACCGCTTTCCTTTCCATAAGATGTCGTGAAACCGTCCTTCACCCATTGTGCTTATTTTGTTAATCTTCATTTGAAAGCAAAAAGAGCTATTACTGTCATAAATATTAATTTTTAAAAATCAGCCACTGAGACTGCTGATGGCCCGTGGAGCAGCAAAAATACAAACATCAAGGCGTGTATGGCCACTGAGAAGATTTTTAACGGTCACAGAAAAGAGCCTTTATATAATGGCCACTTAGAAGAACCGTCAGCGGTCAAGTTATAGACATATATATGTGTAATATTTATTGTTATCATTAGTAATTAATTAAATTTAATGCACGCGCACGGTCACATCGAAATGTGATGCTGAGGTGAGGATAGTAAGTCGCCAAAAGATCCAAGTGATCTTCAACGAAGATAAAGAACTGAGACAAATTATTAAGACGTCATAAGTTGTCGTTAAACTTTTGGAATAATAAAAAAGTGATTTGTGTGATTTGCTATAACGCACTCCTTCAACACCTTTAAAACGTTGTCGACAGATGCTACATTAGCACAAGTTTCAAACAAAGAATGACGATAAACACCCTTAAAACTTACTTTACCAGCAGTATATATAAATAAATAAGCCAGCAACGTTTAAGAAACAGTTTAACTGGCAATGCCAGTTCTAAGCCTGATTAAAGGAGGGGTTGACGCTAATGATCTTTGCTATCACACAGTGTCGTTAAACTGAAAATACTACTAACAACCAGTAATTATCAGCTTTAGATGTACTACGCCATACGAGAACTGTCGAAAATAATTTCTGTCGACTTTAACGGCATTTGTTATATATATACCGAACTGCAAAATCAAGCTATTCATATATTCCGCATAGTAAACTGCATTGGACACATTATAGTCAAGGTATCTATCCAGATGACAGAAGCTTCCCTTCTGTCGTGGCATATTTGCATAATTATTATTTACATATAAATCCAGTAGGCCGGGCTCATTTTCGACGACAGGATATTATTGTAACTACCTTAACTCTGTAACAAGTTGCGCACATGCCAGCTTTGTTAGAATAAACGAAATTGATTGAAGCAGTCGTTAAACTCTGAATCCATCCAGCGACCAGTGAAGATACCGAACACCTGCTAAATTGGAACAAACAAAGAAACGGAAGAAACTTAATTGAAATTAGTAAGAGCGTTATTATAATTTATTTATTTCTTATCGACTTCTTGTGGCTGTGAGTGCCGTTGACTACAACTTTAATAACCTTCTCTTACACTTTAGAGTGATGCAGGGGTAGTCTTATTAGCGTTTGACCGCAACTGATGAATATATAATATCGCTGGAAAGAGTTTTAAAGGTGTCTAAGTAGAGCGTTGTAATATTCACTGTTAACGAAGTTTTGTGCCTACCAGGGCCGTAAACGTCGACCTTGACAATTCTTCTTTACGTTTCTAAGCTTTGTCAAGTTAGAGACTTACGTGTATATATACTTAGCCTTTAATGGGAGGAAACTGAATTGAAATTAAGAAGATCTAAGAGATGGTGACGCCACCTGCCGGATGACAGAATTTCTGTCGAATGATTTTGTCTCAGCTAACACCATGAACCCAGAACCCTTTGAAATATACGCATGTAAACCAATGATGACCTGGAACGAATCATATGCAATCAAGAAAATGAACTGATATGCAATCAAGTTTTTAAAGACGTTAACGGCCATAGCAGCCATGATATGTTGTTAAACTTTTGAGAATGATAATCATCTTCAAGTTGCAATTGACGTTTGAGGAGATCAAACCCTGAAGTGTTGGCTTGAGGAGGTGCCTTAACGTTTCTATTCTTAGATGTAGATTTGCATAATTTATGCCTCATGCCCTGTGATCTGCAATGTAATTTAATATATCGCCTCACTCAAACGTAGCTACAATATAGTTGCGATTGGTTGAATTCTCTATGATGATGATGATGATGATGACAATGACGATGATGATGATGACGATGACGATGATGATGATGATGATGATGATGATGATGATGATGATGATGACGACGACGACGATGATGATGATGATGACGATGATGATGATGAGAATTACAATGATGATGATGATGATAATGATTAAACTAATAGCATTAATAATAACAACAACAAAATAACAAAAACAACAATAATCATAATAATGATATTTATAACAACGACATCAACAACAACAGTAATAATAAAATAACGATTGGTTGATTTACTCGAGTTACTGTGTTGGGCCTCCGCTTGTCCGGATCGCGGTTGGAATGCCACTTGGAGCGGCACCATGCGAACCACATTTGTATTACTGTGGCGAGAGAGTTGACGCCAGAGGATTCCACGGTCTTGTCTGCAGAAAAACGCTGACAGAAAACAACGACAAAACATATGGAGGTCGTTTGGAAGGAGTCGCTGGACCCCACCAGAGAGGACGGGAAGCGACCAGACAGCGTGGCGCTCATCCCGTGGTCATGCAGAAGGTGCCTCACTTGGGATGTGACCGTTTCGGACACACTCGCAACGTTACATCTGGCAATAACATCAACAAGTGCAGGTGGAGTAATAGTAGTACTAGTAGTAATACTAGTAGAAGTAGTTGTTGTTGTCGCTGTTGTTGTTATTTGAGTTTGGCTAAGATGATAGCCTCATGACACAGTATGCATTAAATGTTTGTCTGTAAAAACATATAAGGAAGTGCTTTACTGCTATTAGTTAATCGTTTCGAATAATCCACTGTCTTACAGCTGATTTTAGAGATTACTGCAGGCTGGCTACCCAACGCTAGACCCTGCAATGGAGGGAGGCAGGATTTTTCCTGTGCTCAAGACAAGCAGTATGGTAGTAGTAGTAGTAGTAGTAGTAGTAGTGGGAGTAGTAGTAGTGGTGGTGGTAGTAGCAGTCATAGTAGTAACAGTAGTAGCAGAGGAAATAAGAACAAAGTAAGGATATTATAATCATTTGTTTAATTTCAGCCTATCTCGCCATTGCTTCCTGTTGCTGGCATCTGGTGTATTCGCCAGAGGGCGAGAACTTTAGATCTAAGAAAGTATATCTTACATAGAAGACGGTCTCTTCCGCGTTGTTGTAATCTCAACCAAGGGACGTTTATTATAATTCAAAAGCTGTTGAATACACCATTTTATAAGTGTTGGATGAAATTTTTAAAGGTGTTTAAATAGAGCATTAATGTTTAACGGCAGCTTTTTGCTACGAAGGCCGTTGACCAGGACAGTTTCGCTTTAAACCTTGGAACAATATCATCAGCAATTATTGGTATTGTTATTGTCATCATCATCATCATCATCATCATCATCATCATCATCATCATCATCATCATCATCATCATCATCATCATCATCATCATCATCATCATCATCATCATCATCATCATCATCATCATCATCATCATCATCATCATCATCATCATCATCATCATCATCATCATCATCATCATCATCATCATCATCATCATCATCATCATCATCATCATCATCATCATCATCATCATCCTAAATCATCATCACGATTTAGCATGCTAAATTACTAGAAGTAGTAGTTGTAGTAGTAGTAGTAGTAGTAGTAGTAGTAGTAGTAGTAGTAGTAGTAGTAGTAGTAGTAGTAGTAGTAGTAGTAGTAGTAGTAGTAGTAGTAGTAGTAGTAGTAGTAGTAGTAGTAGTAGTAGTAGTAGTAGTAGTAGTTTCTGTTTAAGGACACTGCATCATAAAAAAATCAATAGGGCCTCCTCCTCCTTAATCCAGGCTTGGGACGGGCACTACTAGAGTATGGGCAGCGGCGGAGTAATTTATTCCGTTGGTACCGAACTGGTCAGTGTATTTTTCAGGTTATATAGGCAGACGGAGTATGAAGGTTCGAGCTCTGCGTCAAAGCCAGAGGGGTCGTCCAAAAATTCCACAGTCAAGCACAAACCCACGTGGTTCAGAAGAATACTTTCCATTTTCTAACATCTTGCGTCTGCGAGGGTCGTTCAACTTATTTACACCGTAGAAAAAGGAGATATTCATCACGCAAACCATTGAGTGAACTGACGACCAAATACCTCCAGTTACCTCCACTTTGAAGGTGTCTAACTCGTGAATATTTTTCAGGACATCCAACGACATCTTTCCCGCTGCCATTGCTTCCAGGTCGACGCTACTTTGCATTGGAAAAGACGTGGAAAATTAATTTAATTACTTTGGTTGGTTAGGTGTTGCTTAACAATGCTGTGTCATGACAAAGATGACTAGCGTCGCCCTCCTCCTTTTTCGGACTGACAGAGTACGGGCAGTGGCGGAGTTCACACCGTTGGCAATCAAAACGTTGGGCCCCATCAATCGCGCGGGACGCGAATTTATGACGGAGCTGGGGGGCCGCTGGACCGTCGTTTCCGGCGACCCAAAAGAAACAGCATACGTTTGTCAACGGATATCAATTTACATCCAGCGTTATAACGCAGTAGCCTTTAGAGGCACATTCACTTTACACTCCCTTGATGAGGACCACCTACTCCAAGGATAGCATTTCAATCAATTGTCAATATCTTAGAGCCTGAGGGATCTTCCCTACCTCGGGCGATGAAATAAAATGTGTGTGTGTGTGTGTGTGTGTGTGTGTGTGTGTGTGTGTGTGTGTGTGTGTGTGTGTGTGTGTGTGTGTGTGTGTGTGTGTGTGTGTGTGTGTGTGTGTGTGTGTGTGTGTGTGTGTGTGTGTGTGTGTGTGTGTGTGTGTGTGTGTGTGTGTGTGTGTGTGTGTGTGTGTGTGTGTGTGTGTGTGTGTGTGTGTGTGTGTGTGTGTGTGTGTGTGTGTGTGTGTGTGTGTGTGTGTGTGTGTGTGTGTGTGTGTGTGTGTGTGTGTGTGTGTGTGTGTGTGTGTGTGTGTGTGTTAGCCTGTCTGTCTGTCTATTTGTCAGAAGAGAATTTTTTGGTCGAGAAATGACTAACTCCAGCGACTCATAATCATCGTTTTCTTGCATTGCAGAAGATTAAGACGTCTTGAATAACGTAATTGTAATTGTAATCGAGGATTTATATAGCGCCACTCATAATCAGAGGCGCTCCCGACCCGTGTCAGTGTCTTCACTGACAAAGAGAAATGTTTTCAGGCGCTTGCGAGACTGGGCAAGAGACAGAGAGAGGAGGACAAGCCTAAAGCCCTGAGGGAGGCTGTTCCAACTGGAAGGGCCCACAACCGCAAAACTACGGGACTGGGCAGTAGCAGTGCGCATCCAAGGAACTAACAAGTGGCCACGGGCAGATGACCGGAGAGAGGCCCGACCAGGCAAACTGGAAACTGGGGTGCAGTAAGCCCTGAGATACAGCGGAGCTGAGCCAACAAGACAGTTACGCATGAGGGAAAGGACCTTAAATTGAATGCGTTGGTGAATGGGAAGCCAGTGAAGGGAGTCCCGGATGTAGGAAGAGATATGGGCAAACTTCATGATGCCCCCTATAAGGCGAGCAGCAGCATTAACACTCGAGTGCCCAAGCTATTTTTTGGTACACGAATGCCCAACGGGGGGTCCGACCGGACCCCAATGTTTTCATTATGATATCTGGAGAACGGATTGGAATATTTTAACGGGATTTGGCTTGTTATAATCCAATTTCAATTTGCAATCGACTGATATATGGTATTTCACAATAGCGCCACCTGGTGAAACTTTATTTGAACTTTAATAGGGGGCCTACTCTTTTGTAGTTTCTTTGCAATTTCGGGATTTTTCGCATGTATTCAATTGTACGCAAGTAGTTGTTCCCTGGTTGTGGGGTACAGGATTGGAATATTTTAACGGGATTTGGCTTGTTATAATCCAAATTCAATTTGCATTCGACTGATACATGGTATATTACAATAACTTGCACTAAAAATTTATTTCTGGGTTGGTAAACCATATGCCAGTATGACCACCAGCCGCATATCTTGGGGTGTCCTTGGTATATGCTATGGTTGTGGGGTACAGGAATGGAATATTTTAACGGGATTTGGCTTGTTATAATCCAAATTCAATTTGCAATCGACTGATATATGGTATTTCACAATAACGTGCGTTAAAATAATTTATTTCTGGGTTGGCAAACTATATGCCAGTATGACCATCAGCCGCATATCTTGGGGGTGTCCTTGGTATATGCTATGGTTGTGGGCTACAGGGTGGTAGTATAATCACGCAAAATATAACATACGAAGCCCAATTGAATGCTTTAGGATGTCCTAAAAGCATTTCTACAATTTCGTAGCCGTTCTAAAGTTATCCGTGAAAAGCGGCTCTGGGGTCCGGTCGGACCCCCCCCCCCCTTGGGCATTCGAGGGTTAAGGACGGACTGAAGTTTAGATGTGTTAGTAGAGGACAGGCCAATATAGACAGCATTTCCGTAGTCAATCCTAGTACAGATCAGAGCATGAACCAAGGTCGCAATCGCATGCAGCGGAAGAGACTGGCGAATGGCACGAAGTTGGCGTAAATAGTAAAAGCACGAGCGAGAGACGCTATTGACATGATCAGATAGAGAAAGAGTAGGATCTAGGACAAATCCAAGATCACGGACAGAGGAGGAGAAGTACACATCAATTGGGAAACCTGAGGCGCAGAGAGTCAGCATCAATCCTGGCAAGCTGGACACGATTGCCAAGCCAAATGTACTTGGTTTTATCATAGTTAAGACGAAGGCGATTTGAGGACAACCAGAGATCAAGAGCAGAGGAAGCCTCCAGGATGCGTTCAACCATAAGAGCAGCTGAGTTGGCTGGACCATGGAGGTATGCCTTGTGTGTCATCAGCGTATTAGTGAGACAAAACACCCATTGGACCAAGAACCCCAGCTAGATCCGAGGTATACAAAATGAACAGAAGGGGGGCGAGGACAGACCCCTGAGGTAGTCCATACGGGATGTGGGTCCAAGGAGAGCGGGTAGGTCCAAAAACAACAGAAACAGAGCGATCAGTAAGGAATGAGCGAAACCAAAGAAGAGCAGAGTCAGCAATGCCAAAAAGATTTAGATAAACGGTCTAAGAGGATGGTATGGTCTACAGTATCAAAGGCAGCGCTGATATCGTAAAGAGCAAGTAAAGTGACTTGGCCACGATCAAAGGCTTGAAATACTTCAGCTAGAAGGCGCAGTATAAGCGATTCTGTCGAGTAGAATTTCCTGAACCCAGACTGAAGAGTAGGCATAAGAGAGTTAGAGTCAAGGTAATAGATCAGTTGACAAGAGACACATTTTTCCAGAAGCTTTGAAAGAAAAGAGAGGTTTGAGATAGGACGATAGTTTGAAGGAGAGTTAGGATCAAGGCCTTGGCGCTTAATGGAAGGGAAACCATAGCCCTTTTGTGCAGTGTCGGGACATAACCTTGAGCTAGAGAAGAATTACACAGTAATGCCAAAAATGGAGTCAATTCATCTACAAAGTCCTTAACTATAGAAATGGAGGAAGCAGGTCTAGTTCACACGACTTCGAGGAAGAATCCAGTATCAGCTGACGGATTACAGATGGCTCAAGTGGTTTCCATGACGAGAGGGTAGCTGTAGTAGAAGTGAAGGAAGGAGGTGGTGCATTTTCCGTTGATTTGCGAGTAGAATCGATCTTGGTCTGGACAAAGTTTAGGTAATCGTCCGCCGTGAAAGGAGTTTGAGACGGAGAGCAGGAGACAGTAGAACGACCGAGCACGTCAGCAATTGTCGCCCAGAGCCGGCGTGGATTTCCCTTTTCACGATCAATTAACGATTCTACGCTCAAGACGTCTAACCTTCCGTCGTAGTGTACGGCAGTGATGGTCGTACTGGTTCACTGCGCGAATACG
Organism: Allolobophora icterica; assembly: GCA_963556255.1. Classification (NCBI taxonomy): domain Eukaryota; kingdom Metazoa; phylum Annelida; class Clitellata; order Crassiclitellata; family Lumbricidae; genus Allolobophora; species Allolobophora icterica. The sequence continues at coordinate 5,014,986 of OY744616.1, read as the reverse complement.
TAATGGTTAGCGCGCTGGACTCTCAAACGAAAGGTCGGGGGTTCAAATCCCTAACAGGGCAGAAATTTGGTTCGAAATTTCTGCTCCACCTGCGCCCCCTAGCCAACTCAGCTATAATGAGTACCCTGATTTGGAAGATGAGACGGCGAGGAGAGGACTGGCCATCCAACCTCATATGCCGAGGCTAAGAAAATGAAGTCGCTAACAATTAATACCCATGGCTGCTTCAGGGCTAGCTTAAGAGACTACTCTTCCTCTTCTTCTTCTTCTTCTTCACTGGCGTAGAAAACGGTTGCGGGTTCGAATCGATGTGGGTTAAATTAAGGCAAAGAAGTAATAAGAGAGATCACTCAATGCAGAATGATGCTACTGTGGAACACGGTATCCAAATCATTAGAGCGCTCGTTTTAGACACCTTTAAAATGTTTTCGCCGATGCTATATAGTCATGGTACATGGCAACCGAATGATTCCGTACCACTTATGTGCTTTGTAAGCTTGCGAAGTCAATGGCCTTTGTTGCCACAAGATGTCGCTAAACAATGGAAACTATTACTGGAGCTGATTGGTTAGAGCGCTCACCTTGCGTCGTGGCAAGTACGGGTTCGATCCTCCTCCTCTGAGACAGTTACTGTGTAGGGACTTTGTGCAAGTCCTCCACTCATAATTACTCAGCGCCATCGATTGACGCCTGGTCATTATATAATGGCGCTTGATAAATGCATAAAAATAATAATAATAATAATAATAATAATAATAATAATAATAATAATAATAATAATAATAATAATAATAATAATAATAATAATAATAATAATAATAATAATAATAATAACAGCAGCAACAACGACAACCACAACAACAGCAAAGAGATTAACTTGCCATACGTCAAACTTGACTCATAGGCATGCACGGATCTGCCTGTGATTAATTTATTATTCGGCGCGCCATACTCATACGCATCTCTCCACCAAGAGAACCGGACTGGGTTTTCGGTACCTAGGGCGTCCCATAGCTCATTCAGCGTACGCAGGGCACCTCCGCACGTAGGGATAATGTCTCAATGGTAAATAAGTTGATGGTGGTGGCACTGGTGGAACTTTGACGGCGACTTTGGAGGAGATTATCAGTCTAAAACCAATTGGGAGGAAGCTGAAAGCGTTCGACGCCTAGGATTGATGTGGACGTGGCGTGAACAAAATGTCTTCAAGGAACGCAGGTAGGAAAGACGTTAGCGCGATTGATTAAAACGCTCTCCTTAGACACCCTTTAAACGTTGTCACTTGATCTTATATAAGATTGGGACACGGCGGTGAAATAATTATTATTAGAGCTCTCTCCTTATACACCCTTTAAACGTTTCCAATTGATCCTATATATGCATGGAACCATTCAATGAAGTACTTCATAAATATCCAAGATGTTGATATTTTTGCCGAAGTCAAGGGCCTCTGTTGTCATAAAACGTCATTGTGCAATAAAACTAATTAAATAGGTAGTAATTTTTTTCTAATACGGATAGTGGGACACGGGACCGATTGGTTAAAGCGCCGGTCTTGTAACGGGGAGAGTTCGGGTTCGAACGTTCTCCCCTGAGACGGTTACTGTGTAGGGACCTTGAGCAAGTCCTTCGCTCGCAATTGCTCAGCGCCATCGATTGATGCTTCGTCATTATAATAACGATAAATCGATAATGATCATAATAATAATAAAAATAAATGAATATATTGAAGTCTCCGAGGGATCATATGCACCTGAGAGCAATAAAATAATAATAATAACAATAATTTATATAGCGCTAGAATGATGCGAGTGATAATCATTACCAATGTCACAATCATCGTCATCAACATCGTCGTCATCATCATCATCATCATCATGGTAGTTGTAAGCGACATTAGCGCCTTCGTCATGACCAACGTCGGCGATTATTGTAATCAGAATGTTGATGATTATAAAAGTGAATATAATTATGGTGATTATGTTGATAATACTTGAGATGACGACGACGGTGACAATGATGATGACGATGAGAATAATTATGAAGATGATGAAAGCGTTAGAATGTAGCAGGAAAACGCACAAACAAACAGAAAAGAAATGCGTTAAAAACTCCTGATAATCTTATAAATATTTCTCTCAGCGCATGCGTATATTTATATCTCTTATATACTGTCTGTACACACATATTCACACGCATAAGAACACATTCACAAACACACACACACAAACACACACACACACACACATACACGCACTTATGGACATACAAACACATACACACACTTATACACATACACACACATACACAATTACATACACATACACATGCATACACAAATAGACACACGCACATACACAAGCACATTCACACACTCACAAACACGCACACACACACACACACACACACACACACACACACACACACACACACACACACACACACACACACACACACACACACACACACACACACACACACACACACACACACACACACACACACACACACACACACACACACACACACACACACACACACACACACACACACGAAAGGCAGGAGACATAGTGATAATATAGGGGCAGTCGACGTCATCCGTCCACATATTGAACTTACTACAGAGTTTCAAATAATCTACGCAACAGTTTTATTACCTGCGTCAAATATCAATGATGAGTCGGTTGGAATCAATGCCAGCTAAAACCACAGGCGATAAAAACCCGTGTTTCCACAGATATCTGCGACTGTGTGCCTGCGTGTATGCTTGTTTTTGTCTGCAGTGGTTCGTGTGAGTGTGTCTGGTGGTCTGTTTGCGACTGGAAAAAATATCTGACTGTGAATATGAAAGTAATTCGCTGTGAAGTATGATTGGTTTGTTGTGAAATCGAATGAGTGTCCTTGGAATTCGATTCTAATGCAAGCTTCTTCTTTCTTGCTCATCCATCTGGTTCCGGTTAATTTGATATAGATTTTCGTCTTCATAAATGTTTCCGCTAATGGGAAATTTATGAATCTTAAAGGATTATGCGTAAGCATAAAACACCACTTTTTAAGAACTCATATAAACATAAATATTGTTCTCAGCTTTGGCGTTTCGGTAAACTCTGCCACAGCTCGTGCTCTGGCAGTGCCAGTCCCAATCTCGAGAAAGGAGGAGAGCGACGCTAGTGATATTTGTTATCGCACAGTGTCGCTAAATTGAAACTACTACTCCAATAAAATCAAATCAAATTTATTTGAAACGAATATAAGTATCTGATTAACAGTCAATAACATAAAATAAAACTACTACTGCGTTCTCGGTATTTACGACGAAGGTTTTCGGAAGCTGTGCCTGGATTTTGGAAATCTCTCTCCCTGTTAAGAGCTGCATTATACCGAAGTAGTTTCTGTCGACGTCAACGGCATTTGTTGCCATAAAATGTCGTTAAGCTATACATTCATCCATCCTCTCCCTGTGTCTGTTCGCTCTGCTAAGTCGTTTATGTCATTTCGTTCTAATCATAAGACTCACGATTTTCAGATTGCTTATCCACAATAACGGTTGTCATCAATCCTTTCGAAGTAGTCAAGGTTCAACTAGAAGCCGAAAGAAGCAAGTTCACCGAGTTTAGCTATGTGAAACCTGTGGGGCACGGTGGTTCCCTTGGGTAGAGCGCTGTCTGTCGACACCTCTTAAACGTGGATAACTGACGCAATATAGGCATGGAACAATGTCGTTGATTTGTAATAACGTACTCTTCAACACCTTTAAAACAGTGTCAAGGGATGTTATTTAGGCTTTGAGTCTCGTTCCACCGACGTTAAAAATGTCATGCCAAGTACAACGATTTCGTCGTTTTGTTTCAAATTGAAACTTGCCTATTTCAAATTGTTTATCCGCCGTAGGCTGCGTCTCTATCTTATGGTCTGATCTTCTGGATATTGACCTGATCGCGGCCTAGTTTTTGGTGTGCCATTATTTGCTGCATAGGCGCGATAGAAACTACTAATTTATTAATTAATTAATTAATTAATAATAATAATAATAATAATAATAATAATAATAATAATAATAATAATAATAATAATAATAATATGTGCAACTCTAAAAAATGCAAAAATTGGTGTTTTATCGTTAAAATCATAATTATTAAGTACGAAAAGGAAGATGAAAATAAGGTTCTATAAGCCAATGTATGCCATAACGTAAACTCACAATTTCTAAAGCGCCACTTAAATTTAAGGGCAGAGCACCAGCTTATTCACGAGCGCCACGTCGTGGTTTCGATCAGTAAGGTAAAGTTATCCAGTTCCAATCCATCACAGGAAAAAAATCGACATAATTTCAGGCTGAAATCAATGTAAGACGCAACGGTAGACAATGATTACAGAGGCCTGCGTTCCACTTTATATAGCACAAGTTGAAAATGTTTTAAAGGTGTCTAAAGAGATGGCTTTTTCCAAGCGTCCACCATGTCCTATGATAATATATTATCGAGTGAATACATGTTAAAGGTGTCTAAAGAGCGCGGTGGAACCAATCAACTACCCTCTCCCATTCTCTGTTCGGGTTGAGCTGGCGTGTAAACAAGAGGAGCTATTAGTATGATGAATTTATGGGTGTTTACGACTCTCACTTCGTCGGGATAATAATTTAAATATGTGGGCAAACGATTCGTCTCAGGGTATCTTGTCTAACTTATGTTTGCGATCCTCTGTTTCGGCTTCGAAAATGAACAATATTTCTCACGATCAACGTTGTTCCTCCGCCATCTTTAATTGTCCACACCCGCTTCGCGTCAAAACGGCTGTCCGATTTCTCACCGGAAATTGGGAGTAGACAACAAAAGCTAGAAGGTCGCACGTCGTTTATATATCGCTATTATTTTAACGAAGATGGATTGCTGGGACGGGCTCGTTAACGTCTTTAGTTGGTTGTGTTTGTTTAAAAACACATATGCGTTCGTTGGTGTTGATTTTCTTCTCTCTTTCTTGTACGACCGATTTCAATTTGGCGGGAATGATGGACTGCCAAAACAATTACTGAATGGGTGAGAAATAAGATTTTATTGTTGGGACAATGGCTTTAAGTCGACGTTAAAAGCATCGGCAGCCATTGAGGAATTGTCAGAAGGCACAGCTTTTTGGCAGTGCGTCATGTCAGTTCCTTGATGTCAGTATGCCACATATATGGTCCAATAATTTGGACTATTTGTATGATTTACTGTCAGTCAGTCAGTCAGTCAGTCAGTCAGTCAGTCAGTCAGTCAGTCAGTCAGTCAGTCAGTCAGTCAGTCAGTCAGTCAGTCAGTCAGTCAGTCAGTCAGTCAGTCAGTAAGTCAGTCAGTCAGTCAGTCAGTCAGTCGCTTAGACATTCTGTCAGTCAGTCTGTCGTTTTTCCTTCCAAAAACCTCCCGCTTCAGGCCTGCTGTCCTATTATTCAAGTTCTAAACACAACAACACACAATTCACAGTTTATAATAATAAATAAAATAAATAATTATAATAAAATCAGTAATTGTTTTGACAGTCCATCATTGAAGTAAAATAAATAATATCTCCACAAGGACTCGTTTTTTGTTTCGCTGTTAAATTTCATGCAGGCTGACAGGATATCCATCATTGAGTTAAAGCTGATGTCTCACACTTGCCCCAGTCTGCCCCAGTTGCTTAGGGTAGCCCCTGCTGGGTGCTTAGTCATTCTGAATTGAAACAGAAGTCGTGGCTTGGTTCAGATTATGGTTATGGGTTTGTTTATGGTTATTGTGCCATAGAATTCGGGTGAGTGTCGTGGTTTGGGTTAAGGATGGATTCGCCTCTGGGTTGCGTTGGAACCCAAATGTTTCGCTATTCTTAAGAGTAATTAAACTTTCATTTCGACAGCTGAGAATCAATTTAAGAGATAAACACCGAAGGAAAATGCCATTTAAAACATCCCTGTTTAACTATGCTGTATGTATGTATGTATACTTAGGTGCATGTATGTATGAATGTATGTATGCATATATGTATGTATGTATGTATGTATGTATGTATGTATGTATGTATGTATGTATGTATGTATGTATGTATGTATGTATGTATGTATGTATGTATGTATGTATGTATGTATGTATGTATGTATGTATGTATGTATGTATGTATGTATGTATGTATGTACATTACATACATTACATACATACATACATACATACATACATACATACATACATACATACATACATACATACATACATACATACTATGTATGTAAGTATGTATACATGCATACATATGTATGTATACATACATAGGTATGTATACATACATACATACATACATACATACATACATACATACATACATACATACATACATACATACATACATACATACATACATACATACATACATACTATGTATGTAAGTATGTATGTATGTATCAAGAGAATTCACTAAACGCGATTGACCTAAAAATGATCTAAATGCGTACGCTTTACGACACCTGTAAAATGTTTGTTAATCAGATTTAAATATTTGTTAATCGGAATTAACTATATTGCTTTTATAGTTAAAGCCTCTGATATTCACCCTAGTTATGCTCAGAACTTGATGAGTAAATATGCTGATGATACGTACCTCATTATTGGTGCCTCAGTGAGGCATAGGCCTACTTTACTTCAATAACTAGATTCTGTTGCTTTGTGGGCATCACAACATAATCTTAAGCTTAATACTAAAAAATCTTGTGAAATGATTTTTACTAGTCGCTCTTCGGGTTTTATTCTCCCACCTCTTCTACCAGATATCACTCGAGTTACTTCTATGATTACCCTTGGTGTCAATATTACTAATGATTTAAAGTCAACTTATCATATTAATAATATCATTAGTACATACTCTGGTTCTTTACAAGCACTTAGAATACTTAGACTTCATGGCTTATCTAATGCTTCCTTACATGAAGTTGCTAGAGCTACTACTGTTGCTAGACTTTTGTATGCCGCCCCGGCTTAGTTGAGGTTCACCTCGTCTGCTGATCGAGCTAAGATTGATCGCCTAATTCGTAAAATGAAGCGGTTGGGTTTCCTAGACAGAGATTTTCCATCGATTGACATTCTTATTAAGCAAGCTAATCAAAGACTACTTCGGTGCATTAAACTCAACCTTTTCATGTTCTATTTTCACTATTCCACCCCCCCAAAAAAAACACTGCAATACCATACGATCTTAGGCCTAGACCACACAACTTTTCACTTCCTACTAAAGATAATAGAAATTTTATTTCTCGTATTTTGTTTGATTGTTAAATTTATTATTCTTTGACATTGTTGTTACTTGACTTTTATATGTACCCTAATGCGGTCTGTCATTTGGCTTTTGAATAAACGAATATATATATATATATATACATATATACATATATACATATATATATATATATATATATATATATATATATATGTGTGTGTGTGTGTGTGTGTGTGTGTGTGTGTATATATATAATGTATCGAGTCAAATACCCCTCATGTTCATCAAACATTCATTTGATTTATTTTATATTATAATTCTTGTGTATAACAATTAATGCAAAATGTGTTTAATGTGCACTAAAGACTGTCTTATCATAACACAAATATCATTGACATTATTAACTGTTTATATATATATATATATATATATATATAATTTATGCTGTTAAAAATGTCTGTTATAAACATCGTAGAGTGCAGTTTTGACACTTCTAAGTGCTGTGAAACTCTGTAAATTCTCTGTTTTAACTGTATTGTATATACTATTGAATTGAAGGGCTTGCAGCAATAACCAGGTATGTCGGATTTTTTGAGTTTTGGGAAAATGGCTTCAAAGATTTGACACTTCAAACTGTTGTATCTAAGCCATTTTACGAGATATCGACAATCTGTTTGAAACACCGTCTGAGTTGCTATTGTCTTTCACGAAATTGTTACATAATGCAATGCAAAAGATAACTTTAATGTTTTTTTCACGATATTTTCCTTCATACCTGGTTATTGACACTCAATAACCCAACATCGCCTGCTGTTAGTCGACATACCTTATTCTTGCACCAAATGGTGACTAGCACACAGTACAAATTAATCGTGCAATAAAAAGGTAAGTCATCATAGCTACTTTACAGTAAGGAAAAAATTACGCAAAATCAGTGAATTGTAGAGTAAGTAACAGTCAATAACCGGGTATGTCAAACAACCTGATTATTGCACCGGTTTTAATACAAAGATTACTAGAAAAAACGACAATTTTTTTTATCATACCGGGTTATTGCACTGGAGTAATGGTGCCGGCTGCTAAATACCATATGTCGACAAACTTGTTTATCCAAAAGCCAATTCAAAAATAATCGGATATGCACCAAATTTGCAGGGTAGTTAGAATACAATATTCCAAGCACGCAGCCTGGCATACTTTTTCACATAAACCAGGTATGTCGACATACCTGGTTATTGAGGCAAGCCCTTCAATTGTCGTCAACGACCTGTCACCTGTGATGCCATTATGATGACATTAAACATTGGATTAAAAAAAATACCCCTCGCCAGTGACAACGGGTTTTGATGCCATAAGATGACGCTAAACTCTGGATCCATCCGACACGATAAGGTTGCAGGCTGGCACCACCCAAGTATACAGGGAAGTGACGGATCCAATAGTTTAATGACATGTTGTCACATCAAAGGCTGTTGACATCGCGGGGAATTTTTTTTGCCTTTATAGTGGTCGTTTGGCGAGTTGCTGTTTGACGACACTGTGTCTTAACAAAGATGATCAGCGTAGCCCTTCTCCTTTTTCCATGCTTAGGACTGGCATTACCACAGTCATGGTAGTGGCAGAGTTACCCTACTATTCATGCAAACAATATCTGCTCCCAATTGGACACTGGAGCTTTACCACGCGTGACTCTTATATAATGTCAGTGGAAAGCGTTTAAAAGGTGTCTAACTTCTCCATAAGCTTAACGACATCTGGTGTCGTCTACAGCTGTTGACGTCTTCCTTGCCGGCTTAGGGCGTATTGCCCACTTATTTACCCGATATTTTGCGGCGTCTGCAGCTTGTAAAGCATCAGTTAGACACGTTTTAAAGGTGTCTAAACAGAGCGCTGCATGTGACAGTGTTTACTCTCATTCAAGTCTGAAACCAACACTGGTCAGTTTCAACTTTCTTTCCCGCTGCATTGGGATTTCTGTTTCCTCATTGAATCGAATTTAAACCGGAATTCACCAAAGGATTTAGCGACCATCGATTGTGCATCAATAAAACGGCGCTATAGAAATATTCTGATTAGATTCTGATTGGATGACTGATTGACTGACTGACTGACTGACTGATTGATTGATTGATTGACTGACTGACTGCCTGACTGACTACTGACTGACTGACTGCCTGACTGACTACTGACTGACTGACTGCCTGACTGACTACTGACTGACTGACTGACTGACTGACTGACTGACTTACTTACTTACTTACTTACTTACTTACTTACTTACTTACTTACTTACTTACTGACAGCCTGACTTACTGACTGACTGACTGACTGACTGACTGACTGACTGACTGACTGACTGACTGACTGACTGACTGACTGACTGACTGACTGACTGACTGACTGACTGACTGAGCAGCGCCTTCCACAGATTCGTCCCAGGCACGAGATAGCACTGACGCCTAATACTTCTTGTTTCAACTCAAGAGAATATTGGGCTAAAGCGTGAACCCTGAGAGGTTGGTAGAAAGCTATTGCATTTCAATCAGATGCACCTGATTGAAATGCAATACCTTAAAAGCACCTGGATCAACGCTGGTTCCCGGTCTTCTCGATCCAGGGAGCCAGCGTAGTGATTGCTCAAGAAATGAGATGGGTTTATCTTGCAGTCTCTTGCTAAGACGAAGCACCCAGTGCCTTGAAAGACTCACTAGGTCTTGATGTCTTTCTTTACAACTGACTCTCGAATGTGAAGTGTTCTGGAGAGAGAGATACAGAGAGACAGAGAGAGTGACACAGAGACAGAGACATAGACAGACAGACGAACAGACACAGACGGACAGAGACAGAGACAGACAGACAGATAGACGGACAGACGACAGACAGACAAACGGACGGACAGACAGACACATACAGAGAGAAAGACATAGAGAGACAGAGAGAAAGACAGAGAGAGACAGAAACATAGAGAGACAGAGACATAGAGACATAGAGAGAGAGAGAGAGAGAGAGACAGACAGACAGACAGACAGAGATGTGAGAGATATCGCCAGCAGAATATTCTATGCGTCAGTCGACCCGGCGACCTCGTCTTCAAGGCAGAGCTGTCGATAGTTTGACCGCAGGTGATAATGATCTCTTCAAAGGTCCTGGATTCGATCCATCACAGTCCTTGTCAAGTTAGCGACGATGGACGAATGGAACTTAGACACATCCGAACAGATCCGCACTGTCTGTCTGTCTGTCTGTTTCTGTCTCTAAGTCTCTGTTTCTCTGCCTCCCTCTGTATCTCCTGTATCTCCTGTCTCTTTGTCTAACTATATTTGTCTCTGTCTCTATCTATATGTATATCTGTATGTCCAGGTCATTCTTCTGTCTGTCTGTCTGTCTGTCTGTCTGTCTGTCTGTCTGTCTGTCTAAGTGTACATGAAGGTAACTGAAGACAGCGTCCATCGAAACGAGACCTCAGACGAAGATTGACTCAATCAGGATCCTATTAGTTCGTAGTAGGAAAGGAATTAGCAGAGCCTCAGTTCGACCCCATTTCTCACACTCTTCATCTGTCCTTACAATCAATCACCATCCTTCCGTCCTTCCGTCTGTGAATTCTTTTCTCTACCTTAGCTGCCTGCCTGTCTCTTTGCCTGCCTGTCTCTTTGCCTGTCTGTCTACCTCTGTGCGTGTATTTGTCCATGGGTGATTCATATGCTTATTATTAATATATTATTTGGACACAAATTTCCATATATACGTCACTTTACAGACAAACATGAATATATATATATATATATATATATATATATATATATATATATATATATATATATATATATATATATATATATATATATATACATACATATATATACATACATACATACCTGCATACGTACAAACGCATAGGCAAACATATATGTTTCATCACACATATATTTTTATGTACACAGATATGTTTATAGGGGTTCTTTATTGGGGGAAGGGATATCGTTTTAACGGTGGTTTAGGGGCAGACGGAATGATTCCCGCGGAAGTGGATCAAAGTTCGTGATGGGAGGATGGAGAGAGGGTGGACGGTAGGCGGAGGAGGAGGAGGAGGAAGAGGATGGATGGGAGGGTAATAGGAGGGAGGAGTGGAAGAAGGGAGGAGGAGAGGAGTAGAAGTGGAGGCATGATGGCTGATGAATAGAAGATAAAAAGATTACTGGAAGGGGAGAAGGAGGAGAAGGAAGAAAAGGAAGAGGAAGAAGAGGAAGAGGAAGAAGAGGAAGAGGAAGAAGAGGAAGAAGAGGAAGAGGAAGAAGAGGATGAGAAGCAGGAGGAGATGTATCTATACAATGACGTTATGGTAAAACAAAAATATCTTGAGTAAAAAACTACGTACGTATGTGTATTATGGGTGTATGTATTTGTACATGGATGTATATATGTGTATATGTATGGAGTTGCGTGTAAAAGATTATATATATATTACATATATATATATACTTTACATATATATATATATATATATATATATACTTTACATATATATATGGGCTTAGGCATATAATGTTAGTATCTAAGTAAAGGCATATATATAGTTATGTATGTAGACATGTATGTATGTATGATGTATGTTGATCCACGATATACAAGTCTTTATGTATCTATGTGTAGCGATGATGCGAGATTACGTTTTCAAAAGCGCGGTGCTTTCGAGGCCTCGATATCTTCGACGATCTGGTCCTGATTTGCGGGATGTGACTGCTCCCTATGGAGCCTTCGGCGCCTCACTGGGTCCAGCGGGGATCCTACGCTTCTCAGATCATCTTACTATCGCTAGACTTGATGTCCGACCTTCCCAATCGGGGATTCCTCAGATTCTTCTTGAGATCGAGGACTGATGGGCGGCTGGATTTCAAAGGATGTGGGAATGCGCTCTGGTGGCATGTCCAAAAAATTTGATTGAAGCCATATGGGACCTAGAAGGGTTCCATGTGGGGGTAATATAATTAACATAATTTCATTGTCGTTATTTTTATTATTATCGTTTAATTTTTATTATCTTCATATTTTTATTACAGTTATTATTATTTCTTTTGTTTCCCGAGGTAGCGTATACATCATATCTCTCAGGAATACAAGTTATCCAGAGAATATATTAAACCATCGTGGGACGGCTAGAACACGTCAATATCCGGCGGGGAATATTATTATTGTTTTTTTTTGCCCCAAGGTACTTATGATCCCTCGGGGACTTAGATATTGGACTATTTATTGTTATAATTATTATTATTATTATTATTATTATTTTTTGCCGCCCGAGGTGTGACCCTCAGGCTCTTAGAGATTAAGAAGGTGCGTGGATAAATTGGTTTACTGTGCCTCATCCTCCCCCATTTGTGCGAATGTGCCAGTGAACGCAACTGCGTTAAATCTTTGGTTGCAGATTGATAGGCGCTGGAACAGGTATGTGGTTTCTCTCGGTCTCCTGTTATTGTTGAAAGGCTGCGCCCGAGCTCTCTGAGGAACACCAATGCCTGCTCACTGAGTGGGCCCATACTTTCCAATGCGATGGGGATGAAGATGTGCGATCCAGGGAGTCTGGCATATTTTTATTATTATTATTATTATTATTATTATTATTATTATTATTATTATTATTATTATTATTATTATTATTATTATTATTTTTTTTTTTTTTTTTTTTTTTTTTTTGCCCCGAGGTATACAGGATCCCTCAGGGACTTCAATATTAACTAATGTTAAAAAAAGGTGTCCGGAATGGCCCTATTCATCTATTTCCTGGCTGGCGAAAGTACCCTTAAAAGCTACAGCGTTGAAACGCTGTATCGTTAATTATTATTATTATTATTATTATTATTATTTTTATGCATTTATCAAGCGCCATTATATAATGACCAACCGTCAATCGATGTCGTTGAGTAATTATGAGAGTAGGACTTGTTTAAGGTCCCTACACAGTAACTGTCTCAGATGAGAAGGATTTGAACCCCCATTACAAGGCGACATCTTATGGCAACAAAGGCGTTGACTTTACAAGTTTTCAAAGCCGGAGCATGGATAGGAATAAATCGGCTGCTACTCCCATAACTATATAACATCGGGTATCTAATTTTTAGAGGTGTCTAAAAAGAGCGCTCTAACGAATTTGATACCGTGTTCCACGGGAGCTTCATTCTACCATCCTGGGACGGTTATAACTCGTCAACATTCGGCTGGGAATAATAATAATAGTAATAATAATAATAATGATAATAATAATAATAATAATAATAATAATAATAATAATAATAATAATAATAGTGATTTGGCGGAGTTAGTCATCGCTCGAGAGAATATTGTTATTTTGACAGACGGACGGACGGACGGACAAACAGACAGAAAGACAGACAGACAGATAGACAGACATTCAAAGTTTACAGACAATCAGGCAAAGAGACAGACAGATAGACACACAGGCACACAGATACAAAGATACAAAGACAGGCAGACACACGTGCAAACAGACAGGCACACAGACAAACACACAGTGATACACAAATACACGGACACGCAGACACACAGACACACAAGGACATAGACGGACATACAGATACACTGACAAACACAAACGTCGGACAGGAAGACACACAGACAGTAAACAAAAAATGTATTTTTCTTAAAGGAACATTTCTGCTTATCGAGGCAGCGCTGAGTTTTGAGGAATGTTCGGCTATGTACCTTTCTCTGTCTTCCTGTATCCCTCTCTGTGTCTCACTCCCTCTGTTTCACTATCTCCGTCACTCGCTCTATCTGCATGCTTGCCTCTTATCTTATCTCCTCTTCTTGCCTTCTCACTCGCTCTCACTCTTTTCCTATCTGCTCTCATCCTTTTTCTGTCTCTGTCTCTCTGTCTCTCTCTGTCTCTTTCTGTCTCTCACTGTCTGTCTCTGTCTCTGGCTCTGTCTCTGTCTCTCTCTGTCTCTCACTGTCTCTCTCTCTCTCTCTCTGTCTCTCTCTCTCTCTCTCTCTGTCTCTCTCTCTGTCTCTCTCTCTCTCTCTCTCTCTCTCTCTCTCTCTCTCTCTCTCTCTCTCTCTCTCTCTCTCTCTCTCTCTCTCTCTCTGGCTCTGGCTCTGGCTCTGTCTCTGTCTCTGTCTGTCTCTGTCTCTCACTCTCTCTCTCTCTGTCTCTCTCTCTCTCTGTCTCTCTCTCTCTCTCTCTCTCTCTCTCTGTCTCTCTGTCTCTCTGTCTCTCTGTCTCTCTCTCTCTCTCTCTCTCTCTCTCTCTCTCTCTCTCTCTCTCTCTCTCTCTCTCTCTCTCTCTCTCTGGCTCTGGCTCTGTCTCTGTCTCTCTGTCTCTCTCTGTCTCATCTTCTGTACATTGTCTGTCTGTGTCTTCTTCACTTCCTCTTCTCTCCTCCTCTAATCCTTTCTCAACCTCTCTTACTGTCACTGTCTCACTCACATTATCTGTCTGTCTGCACGTCTGCATGTATGTGTCAGTCGTTGTGTCTATGTGTGTCTGTCTGTTTACAACTCGTCTTACCTCATTCTGGTCACGGGCCAGTTATTATTATTATTATTATTATTATTTTGCCCTGAGGTACTTCGTTCCCTCAGGGTCTTAGAGATTAAATTAGTTGTTTTTTCCGGAACGGCTAACCCTCGTCCAAGTCCTGCTGGGCTGATACCATTGAGCCGCTAAATGCCACCGCGTTAAATCGTTGAATGGTGACAGAGATTCTTTGATGCAAAAAACTCGTTTCGCGTGGTTCGCCCGTGGCGTTAGCAAGGCGTCGACCCAATTCTCCTATAAAATCAAGGCCATTGCTGTTGATAGGGCCCAAAGTTTCTAGAGCAAGCGGGACAAAAAAGTGAGTTCCCTCGAGGGCCTGATATTTGCGAGTCTTTCTCTCATCTGCTAGTTCCGCCGCCGCGCCTGCTCGTGCTGCCGTTGAAAGAAGGTAGGATGGAGCCAGTGTATCCACCACTGTGGCGTCCCACACCAAGCTTCTGCCGGCCCTCCATGGGATGAGGGTGAGGCCGTCCGGTCTTTTTCCATCAGCGCGGCTCAGTCCCGAAGGCTCCTTGACCGCCGGGAACCCCGCCCTGCAAAGCGCCCGGCAAATCAGATCATTGATGGCCGCGTGTCGGGCCATTCTTCCGAAGCCCAGTGGGCATGCCAATCCGTGTGATCCTCTTGCCGTGACCGCCGCGCCACAAGGGCAGGTATGCGGCTCGCAGATGGTAGCTCCCAGCCGCAAGCCGACGGCGACCCTCACCGCCTCATCGCTCAGCCTCAACCCACACGCGGTGATGGGCAGCGTGTAGAACCAGTCCCCTGCGTGCGCCGCGGTGACCGCCCTCCATCTCGCCCGATCGTGATCATCCACCAGTGCCTGTTCAAGGTCGTTATATGTGCGTTTGAGGAGCGGCGCGTCCCAATTCGCCTGGACACCCGACCGAAAGCCGGCTGCTATCGTTTGGTTTGTCTCCTCCTCCCATTGATGTTGGAACCTCTCAGTCAACTGGTCTGGGCCCAGACTTAGCCCCACCAGGATGCTGGACTGGAGTACGAGGGTGCCCGCGGCCGATGCCAAAAAGGCGGGAAGCGCCAGCGATGACGCCCTACGTATCCCAGTATCCCAGTTCCACCCATTCCTTATTATTATTATTATTATTATTATTATTATTATTATTATTATTATTATTATTATTATTATTATTATTATTATTATTATTATTATTATTATTATTTTTTTTATTTTTATTTTTTTTTATACCCGAGGTAGATATAATCCCTCGGGTTGTCTAAAACTATATCCGGAGATAATATGATGTTACTCTGGAAAATATGATGTTACTCTGGAACGGCGCATCACTCGACAAGTTCTGGACTCATGAATGTTCCTATGAAGGCAACTGCATTGAAGCGTTGTATGGTGATTGACAACCGCTGGAATAGATAGCAAGTCTTCTCTTGGGTCTCCGGTGGTTTAAAGCTAATTATTATTATTATTATTATTATTATTATTATTATTATTATTATTATTATTATTATTATTATATTATTATTATTATTATTATTTCTTTTTTTGCCCCGGGGTATCAAGGATCCCCCAGGTAGGTAAAAAATTGTTCGGAGACATATATAAAAAGAAAAAGATTATTATTATTATTAATTATTATTATTATTATTATTATTATTATTATTATTATTATTATTATTATTGTTATTGTTATTGTTATTATTATTATGCATTTATCAAGCGCCCATTATATAATGACCAGGCGTCAATGGACAGCGCTGAGTAATTATGAATGAAGGACTCGCACAAAGTCCCCTACACAGTAACTGTCTCAGAAGAGGAGGCTCGAACCCGTACTTGCCACGAAGCAAGGCGAGCTCTCTAACCAATAACCTCCAGTAGTAGTTTCCATTGTTTAGAGACATCTTATGGCAACAAAGGCCGTTGACGTAGACTTTTGTTCTCAAGGCAAGGGGGTGGTATGGAATCAATCTGTTGCCATATCCCATGACTATATATGATCGGGAAACCATTTTAAAGGTGTCTAAAAAGAGCGCTCTAATGAATTGGATGCAGTCTTCGACGGTAGCTTCATTCTGCAATGAATGATCTCTCTTATTACTTTTTTGCCTTAATTTAACCCGCGTCGATTCGAACCCTCAACCGTTTTCTCTGCCAGTGCCCAGTGAACAAGAAGAAGAGTAGTCCCTTAGGCTTGCCCTGAGGGAGCCATGGGTATGAAGTATATGATGGCGGATGGCCTGTACTCTCCTTCGCCGTCTCATCTTCCCACAGCGTATGGTCAGTGTCCTCATTATAGCTGAGTTGGCTATAGGGGGCGCAGGTGGAGCAGAAATTTCGAA